>JTDE01005314.1:35977-49499 GCA_014338405.1 Paragonimus skrjabini miyazakii
TCTCATGGTTCTATTAGTCAAGCAGTTTATGAGGTTCCTTTCCTGCCTTAGAAGGGCCAACGCTGCTGAAATGGATATACTGCTCATTCTAGGTCACTTTCCTATAGATTTTACATTGAACCGATCCATTGGCACGTCGCCGAATGAGTACGTCCAGGAAGGATAATTGATCGTTACGTTCAGCTTCTACTGTAAATGTCGCGTTTGTACGGGCAGAGTTGAAAATGGCTAAGTTATTCGTTGGGCTAGAATTTTCGTTAACTATACATATGATATCATCCACATATCGCTTATAAACGCTAAACTCACGAATGACTTCTTCTAACTGGTCATTCTCAAGCTTCGTCTTGAAAATGTCTGCAAACAACGGTCACAATGAGGATCCCATCGCCACACCATCTGTTTGTCGATAAAGTTCTCCATCGAATTCAAACTTTATGTTATGGGTACAAAAGTACAATAACTGTTTTAGTTCTGTTTGGAGTGTATGGACATCTATGTTGTTAATCACAATATAATCACACAAACAGTCTATCGTCTCCTTCAGTGAAACATTTGTAAATAAGGATGATACGTTCAAAGAAAGCATTTTTGTCCGGTTAGGTTTAACCCGCTGATTGTGTCTATGAATTCGAAGGAGTCTCGTAGGCTGTGTTTTGATAACTCTTGCCTGCCGGGTTTAAGGAGCTACGATAACCATTTAGCCAGCGAGTGGTATGGTGAGTTGCACATGTATAAAATAGGTATATCCGCTCTGTGAGCTTTCGGCAATCTGTACAGCCTGGGGATTGTGATTCCAAAGGGTCGAATACGTTCGAAAGGTAGAGAGTCAATTGTCCCGTTCTGTTTCACAGAACGTAGTATTTTCGAGAACGCCTCCTATATTTAGAAGGTTTTGTCCTTCTCATTATCCACCTTCTCGAATTTTGTTTGATCACATAATATGGTGTGCATTTTGTCTAAGTAATCAATATCATTAAGCAGAATTATTTTAGCACGTATATCCAGCTGGGAGAGAATAATTCTTGCAGAACGTTTCGCAGACAAGTCAATGCAGCCCCGTGAGAAACAGGATAAGATGATCCTAGTGGAAAAGAAAGCACTATTTATCTCATTACCAGTCAAAAGGGATACACTTGTGGAAACCATCACTAGGAGACTTAACACTGCCATCAGTAGAACATTTTATGCTGCAAAATTACGCGTCTGCTTCAACTCCACTCCAACTTTGTGTTCACAGTTAAAGGATAAATTGCGGCTTCTTTTTGTGTATACTCCTTTACTTGTTCCTGTGGAACTATTTATGTGGATCACGCGACCAGGTGCTTATTTGAACCTACCTGTTAGCATCATCCAGCCTGGATCAGCAGCGGAGTCACCAAGATAATTACTAGCGCACTTGTTGCACACCTTTTTGATACACATCATACTGTCAATCTGGACTATTCTTTTCGTCTGATTTACCGAGTCAACACCAGTCACTTAAGAGCTGTCAGATGCCGAATTTTAGCTACAGCTGAAGCGATGGAAATTCGACTGAAGACTCCACCCTTATGCGCACAAAAGCGCCTTGTTCAGGCGTTGAAGTTGTCATGGCCAACTACCCACACCTTGACCGATCAAACCGCCATGGTTCCAGTTGCGTCATAATGTTGACGTAACCGTATCTAAACGTTGTTTCCGTGTGTGATGATGACGTGTCTGACCTCATTCAAACTTGCTACTTGTTTTTGTTCGTTTCGCCCTGACAACTCTGTTTCACATAAATTGTTAATTAATTAGCCTGGTGATGAATAACCGAAAACGAGCTTGTTCGCTACACTGTTGTTTTCTGGTGGCTTCTCTTAAATTGTTAGAATTGAGCTCAATATTACAGAACGCGCAGCGTGTCAAAAATTATGGATTATCACAGCAGAGCAATATGGCCTTGTGCACCAGCCTTTCCGGCCTTTCCGTGTGAACTCATCTTCACCTTATACAACAGAGAATATTCTGAATCACATCTCTTAGATATTAGAAATGTTGTCGATTTAATAAACTCACGACCGTTCACCAGGTTGGTAAAACATAGGTTTTTCTGTGAAGGTCATATTGATTTTGTGTATCACGTCGGAGTTTTTTTTATTCTTGTTCACTTAGCAATTTTTGCAATATATTATGGACCACTGAGAGCAGCACTTTTGGTCGATAGTTTTCTGGTTAATCTCTGCATCCAACTTTGAAGGTGGTTTTGCTTGTGAACTGTTTCCTGGCCTTCGGTAAACGGTCCGTAGACTGGAATTGAGAAACATCCTTTTAATCGTTCTACCAGTTCACTGGTGCAGTTTTCATGACAATGTGAGGTAGCAAGTCTTGTCCTGGTGACCTTTTGAGCAGTAAGTCCTCTAAATTGTCTCTGATTTGTGACGCTCAAAAATCAGATAAGTCAGCTGAGTTGGCGCCCATGTGCTCAAAAGTTGTTCAAGATGCACACTTATGCGCCGTTTACCAAGAGCTATGGCCGTCTCCGAGTCACTACTGGTAAATCAACCAGCGGTTTGCAGTTACGAAGTAACATGGACATTCTGAAATAGCCAAGCCTTCATCCCTGTCTAGAAGACATCTCCAGTAGTGGAAAACATTGTCGTATTGATAAATACGACTGGGTTTCACCTGGAATGGAGGTCAGGAAGCTAGTCCAGTTTATTGAAAAGTGGTGCCGCGTTGGCTATCAAACCGTTCGAGGAGACAACTTCGCTACCTACAGTATGCCAAACAAATTAAGTCTACTTAAGGAGATTCACCGAGTGAAAAGTCTTGAGTCGGCGAATTTGTAGTGTACTTTGAAGACGCCACACTCTATTGAAACGACAGCAATTTGGGACGTTTATGAAGTCATAAATCAACGGGTGTCATTCGGAAAACACCTGTCAAGTTGTTTGCAACGTTAACATGTTGCTTGTTTAATTTCTGTTTCAGTTTGAATTCAGAAGCCATTAATTCTTTTATGAAAAATACCGTATGGACGACTGCTTGAATAGTTTATAGAATGCTAGGTACGATCTGCGATATAAAAATTGAGGGAGGATTTTATTTACATTGTTGGGCAACTGTGGGCAATTGTTTGATGTAAACATTTTCTAAACATGTGGCAGCGGTCAGTATTTGCGAAAATACACAAACCTATGAATGAAGCATTCTTAGATGTAACAGTTGCTCACATATTTAAATTCTCATGTCTGGGCAACTTGGCATTATGTGCTGGTTGCTTGAAACTTACTGAATTGTTTGCAAAGAAGATACCAAAACGAAGTCACGTTGTTTGATCATATAGTGGACGTTGGTGATAGCAAAGATGCATCGCAGTAAGACAGTATGCTAAGAACCGCATAATCACAGATCATCAGCTAGTATAATCAAATAAATGATGTGGACACCAATAAGAATGATGGTTCATTGTATACCCAGTAAAAATAATTAAACATAGACGCCCCTCATCTTGAAGGAACATCAAGTGTGAAGAGGTGATTTATTGACATATTGATAAAATGGACTAAATAATAATTTAATTCGATGAACAGGTTAGTGCAACTGGAAAGCGAAAGTCCTACCTAAAACAATTCGGTCCGTTTATGAACTTGTATAACGCAACGGAAAGACGCAAATAATGTAATGTTCTCCAAAGTAACGGTTAAAACATTCCGATCAGAAAAATAGGTGTAGCTAATTCTTACCATCAGATGAGGTTTTCTAGGGCGACAGTAATGTATTAATGGATTACACAGACAACCACGGAAAGGTCCAACATACGGGTTAAACATATGGGAATGCTGAATACCAGGCAGCCGCAACGTCAATTCGAAATGTTTTCAAAACACAAGGTAGCTTATGACGTTTTGTAACCATAGACTCAGGAAACTCGAGATTGCGTTTCCTGTGGCCTCGGAAAATCTTGAAAAATGTGTCACAAACCTTGACTCTGTATCCTGTTTGGATTAAGCGTTTTGCTATTGAGGACACTGGGTTCCGTCCGATGACCTCTATGTACGCGCCTGGCGTTTCTAGTTTGTTTCCAAGTACTTGGGAACAGGCTCCTTGATATGAGACGCTGTTGTTTACTTCCTTCTCTCTAGTTAGCTTGAGGTTGTGATGTTGGTGATTCAACTGCAAAATAACTGCATTCAAATCACTTAAATTCGCAAAAACGACCAGAATGTCTTCTACTTAACGATTGCACAGTATTGACTTTGACAGGCTTTCACTAAATGTAGATTCTACCTTAGCCATAAATAAATCAGTGACCCAGAAGATTTCCCAACTTAACCCAGTAGATTTGCCGGGAAGCAAACGTCTGGAAGTCGAGCTGTACATCATGTGTGCACAGGAGTTATATTGATCTTAGTTCGTACATTGACTTGGGAAAAGGACCATTGCTGCAAAGAATAAAACTGCATGTGTTATCAACCGCTTCATGCGACGGAATATTAGTGAACATGAACGCCACATCGAATGAACACCGATTTGTACCGAACATCTGACCCGTCTACTTTATTCACAAGTACAAAGTTGCCTTTCGGACTGTACTTACTGAAACGTTTTCTGATCGGTTCACGCAGATCAGCCAGCCAATCGGCCAACTTGTGCTAACTTGTGCGATCAGATAATTGGTCGTTTAATTTGCCAATAAAAGCCCGTTTACATGCTATATTTACCATCCGTGACTACTTCAAAACCGAAGAATAATTCAGGCGATCACGTGGCACAGAATCTACCTGAATAATTATGATGCTGCTAATTATCTTCTTTGCTTTTGCCCTTCCGACGATTTCGCGTGACTCTCAAGAACTGCACATTTGTGATAAACACAAGGTGGTCTGGGAAGAGTCGAATAAACCACAACTTGTCAGGAAGAAATATAATAGAGAACACCTATCGCCGATTGATTGTCAATCACTGTGCAGGACAAAAATGTGGTGCGTTGCAATCATATACGATATGCAAGTGAGTACATCTATAACATTGGATGATCCGAGCCGTTTACTCATAATACGATAACTGATACCTTTGATAGACCTCGGAATGCAAACTTTACGAGAAGGATGTTGGATATACAACAGCTGGGCTTAATGAAAAAATGTATTTGTGGAAGTGTTTGAGTAAGCTCACTTTGTTGTCTTTGAAATGTTTATCACAAATTTGTGTATTAACAACGTCGTCTAAGCAGAATGCTCATGTTAACAGCTGATCCTTTAATGTTGGGGTTGTCTACTCTTGTTCATTGACTGCCCGATGGGTTAGGCACTGCATAACGTATTTACTAAGTAGAACAATCAAAACCCCATTGAATCTTGTGGAAATGCTAGGGTGACTTCAACATACTAACTCCTAAGCAGTTTAAGTAAAGTTAATTTGAATATTCTGAAATTGATTGGCCTGGCATCTGACTGGTTTCTGGAAACATAATCATTCGATAAGAGGAAGACACTGTTGCATTTGTTTCCTTAATTTAAAGGTTGACGTGGAACAAATATTGCCCGGAGTTCCCACAATTCAAAGCACATACTATAGAAGGAAACACTATAATTGCTATTTACAATTGTTTTACTTGAATTACTGCATTCGTCACATCAACTTCAACAAGACCTACTAACAAAATTCACTTGTTACATGCTTATGAATATGTGCAGTACACATTAGCTTTGCCGCGAACACAGTGGTGTGAATAAAAATGATATCAGTCGCGTTCGTAACATAGCGGAATAATCCATTTTTAAATTTAAATTGAATTTCTATCTGTGCAAAGCGTCCTTTTCAAACAAGTATAACCACTTATAAATAATGTTGCCTTGCTCAATATTGTACTGGTTAGTTTAAACCAAAGGAAAAGGGAAAGGTTTAACAATGTGGAATATGAAGACGACAGAGGAACTAGCGAGACTGAAGAAGATACACGACGACAGCAAAAAATGCTGGAGAAAATAAGCACATAAAAAAGTTAGCAGAGCTCGAAGATATAAGCCATCATCTGATATATATCACAGACATGACAATCACTGCAAAAATCGAAAGTAGACCGAAAATGAATATTTACATAATAACACACGGAAAATAAATAAAAGCGAAGGAAAAGAAAGGAAATATTTCGAATGTTCCTTCTTATCACAAAAAAAGATAAAATAAAAATTGCAAACATCAATTGATAACAAGTCAACTGGAGTAAATATTCCTGCAAATCGAATAACAAACCGTAGAATTCTGGTAAATGGATACATATGATTGATCAATTTTGACTCCATGTCAAACAGTTTATTGAATAACGCCCATTGAAAAAATTCATTTGCACAATTTTCAATGTGTCTGACAAACTTGAATGCTATATGTTCATAATCCGATCGTGTAGTGTTTGCATTTCAGATGCGTGTGAACAAAACACTGTGAATATCTTCACATCACCTAAATATCTTGTTCAATTTGACGTGCTACATAACTTGCGGCACTATTAACTGATAACTATTTTCGTTAACGGGACCAGAAACAATACTACTGCATTGCATCTCAAAAGTGATGTGTGGAAGAATGAACAATAGAATGCAAAATTGTTTGACCCATAGTTATGTGCGTTGATGGTCAGTTCACTATGGCCTAGTGTGATATCTCCCTGAAAATGGCTCCAAATCATTAAAATGACGGCTAATTGAACGCAACGTTGCATCTCAACGTGGAGCCCTACGACATGCATGTTCAATTGGTTTGTTGTCGCATTTGATAATCTAAACATAACAGTGAGATGAGTCTGAGGTTACATGAAACAACATAAAACGTAGATTGTGCATTGTTATTCTACATACAGCCTAGTAATCGCGAGTGCAACACCCAATCAGAAAATCAGACGACACTGCAAAATCCGGTACCTGTTGTAAAATACAGAAAAATGAGAGAAAGAAATAGTCGTTAAATAATCGTTACCCGCAGTCCACATCATTATTGTGTTCATTATAAAATATGTTTTTTGAATCAGATCATTACAAGTATCGACGCATCTCAATTGTGTCGTTAGTGAAATGCTTCACTGCATAATTGTGGTTAGTTCTTGTGTATACATTGCTACTTTGCACCACATCTGCCTGCCTGAGACTTTAATGAGTCGAAAACCATTTCATGAACAGTTGGACTGCTGTTAGTTTATGTGAAAACCCACAGAATCTTGTCTACCACGAAGTTGACCAGTCATTCGAAAAGGAATTACGCACATCCGACCGACGAAACTAACTGCGATCATCAGTTATATTGCTAGTTTCGGATAGATTGTGGATCGAGGCAATATCCGTACAATAAACGGAAGTCTCAGAATACTTCAGTCGTTATCCAATCTGTCATAAATTCGGGCGCGGGTATAAGTGGACCTTAGTGCATTCACTCAAATTAGTAAAATTCACTGCTGTTAGTTATTTCAATCCAACCAAACAAACGAGATTTCCCAAGCACTAAAATCTTTCACTTGTCAACGTGAGGGGTACAACATTTGAAATCGATTAAGACATTCATAATTCCTGTGCATGTAAGTAATTTGCAAGTGACGACTTCACAATAAAGTTTCATGGTTCCTACAGTCCTATCTGATCCGTGGAAAATATGCAGACTGTCCAGTAAACAGTTATTGAGAGCTAACCCAAGAGCTCATTCAGACACTGCTCTATAGAACAACTTCAACGTATAGCACATTTTGAAACAGGTCAAGTGCTGCCTATGATCGACTTCTTGCAGACAAATTGATAACAATGTATTCGTTTTACAGTTCAAAACTAAACTCAATGTTAATATTTCAACTGATAATAAGTGTTCGGACGTTTAGTGGTTTCACTTGTAGACAATGTGTTAGTTGCCTGTTGCGAGCAAATTGTTTGTTCCACTCAATCACAATTATGATGTGAACTGTTTTTATTAATATAATGTCAGTACGATCGGAGGTCTGGTCAGGTTCAGAACAACTGTCGATTGAAAAAATTTCTGATAAAATGGACTACAGCTAATTTGTCTGAATTTATGTAGCAAATCTCAGCATTGAACATACTATAGAACGGAATGATGGTACTATGGCCAGTATCCCACCCATGTTATCGCAGCCGCAAACCCGCTAACTTATTTTCAACAAAAACGAAACCATAAATAGCTACAAGAAGCGATTAAAGACCTAACTGAATATGCAGATCGATACTTTGAAAATGAAGTCAATTGAAGCGACCAGCTTCTATCAGGATCACCACATGCTTACTCGGACGTAATAAATGAACTTGAGATTAGAGAAAGTCTTGATTGTCCAACATTCTGGTTTGCTCATAGAAAGATCAGGGACCTAATTTTAACAAGCCACACAGTATAATTATGCTAGGCACATTGTGTAATGCATACTACCTGATGCGTTGTTCCATTAGCTCATAAAAAGTGCTACTGTGATCAGTGGAAATTATCAATTATAACGCTATGCAGCTCATGAGATTGATCGCTTTGATAGTTCGTCTTCGGAATTCTATTCCTGCTCACTTTGCAAAATTATCTAGTATTGTTGAGAGTATATGAGTACACCTGCACTTCTGACTCACAAGTATAGCGCTTAATTTGAGACAAATGCAATTTGGGGGATATAAGTCTCACGCATTTTATATGAGTGAAAACAAATGCATCTATTCTGGTTCATTAAAGTTTATGTTCTCAGTTATTGCAAAGTAATATTCTTTGAGATGCATCCGCGAATTCTCCGAACCATGGCGATTGAAGTAATCATGAGATAATCACGACCACCTTCACTGTCTATATATGTATATATGTGTATATATATTCTCTTCTCATTTATCCTCCTTCTTCTCTCATTGGAAATCTTCTTCGTAGTCATTGCGAGCCTTTCTTGCACCACCATCCAAGTTACGCGTATGACAAATCTATGCTCACGCGGACGTTAACCCCAATGTACTACTAAATATTGTTCTAGTTTTCTTGTGGAACTTGACCTCACGTGGTTCTTCTTCCTTACCTACCATTGCTGTACCTTTGTTTATATGCACCCTAGTTTCCCTCGCGCTTGACCGGTCCGCCATTTACCGACTGTTGCATTTGGTCGTATTCACGTTGACCGTTAGTTTCGGTACTTGCATATTTGGTGGATTCAATATCGAGATTTATTGCTTTCCTCTTATATTCAGTTTATACTAGGTTTCTTGTTTCATAGCAGGCTATTAGTAAGCAACTAGCCAACACAACCGTCTGCCTCTTAGAATTCGATTCGGTTGCTCAGCGGGCTTAGAATTCTTAGGCGCTTACAGAGAAGAATATTCTAGATCCAGCCTATCAACAGACTTTGCGAGTAAACTAAGCGTTGCTCGGGAAACCACTAGACGTCCGAGAATAGCAGTAGTTTTATCAGTAGGAGTAACACATATCCTACCATTCACGCTGAACCAGTTCATACGACGCGCGTTTGTTTGCCCTGCATTTGAATTATGCACCATTAGGATAGGGAGAATTCTAATGTGTTTGTGTATATATGAAACGGCACAATGTTCAGCTTGAACCAAAATGCTCAGTTATATGATGTTTCTGACTTTGAATGACAGGCGTATATACTTCCACTGGTTTCAGACGACACAATGAAGTTCGTGGATCAAAACCGGTTGCATAGTACATTTGCATTGTTCGATTTTCAATAGACAGCTGATGATTGGAAGTGTGTGTTCTAGTAGATTTACGCAGAAATCACTGTAGCTCTGTTTGAGGTTGTATGATTACTTGTGAAATTAGAGTAGCTGTCACCTTTTCGCCGTGTTAAATAGGAGAAGTCCTGTGAGCACACCGAATGCATGTCAGCACGTGAAGTTCCAAGTACCTGACTCCTGACCGATTTGATATATGAATATTTGAAATTATGTTTTGCAAGTTGAGTGAACAAATCCACCAAAAATAGTATATGGAAATACAGAATCTGTATAGCTGTTTATTGATACAACAAAATCGTAACCTGACAGTACCTGAGGACGAGGACCAGGTTCTGAGAGACAGAACTTCAAAAATAGATCTTTAGAGGGCAACTGACACAAGTGGTGGAAAACGAACAAAACAGCTGCGTAATACTGTGATAATTGTGACTTAGAATATATCCCAAATGTTGGAAAATGTACCAAGCAACGCTATTTACAATGTCATGTGAATAAAATTTGTCGTTCACCATTCATCTCATTGTCTCTCATTTTGCAGCTCGACCGACATCGGAGGAATTGACGGAAACTCCTGTTCCGTCTACGAATGCGTTCATACCTCCAACCGATTCACTTCAAGGTGAGACACTGTGCACGTAAATAAGTATTTGTTTTGAATAAGACTTTTTGAAATTAATAATACAGACAGACTCCGTGATTTGGTTAGCCGTCGGATATTAGTTTTTCTCTAAAAGATTCCAATCTTCCCAGATACATTTTTGTTGAACAATTTTATTTCACACTAGTCGTCAAGACGCATAAATCGAATCGTAGGTATTGTTATCTATTGTATGGCGATTAGTTTGCAATAGAAAGCACGCATTCGGACCATTTCAAATCAAACGGTAAATAAAAGCGTGAGCAAATTAAATTATGTTCGGCTGATACGTGTACAGTCTACTTGAATTCAATGCAGACGAGTCATTCTGATCAGATGAACGCATAGCGCACGCCAATGTTAATGCTAGATGCACGATAATTTAATGGGTGTCCTCGATTATTGAGGTTATTTGGAATATCGCACACTGTGAAGAATTATCTGCAAAACGGAAGTAACAATATGGCAAACAACGCTTTGTGCTAATTCTTTCTTAACCCGGTACAAATAGAGAGGTTCATCAAAACATGTCCTGAGACACACCATAAAGTCTAAGACCTGATTGTTAACGAGTTACAGTTAAGGTGACATGTTATCTGCACATAATTCCTAACACCTAGACCAGACATTGACTGGATACTGCGTCACACAGTCATGGTGAATGTTCGTGTGTGATTAGGGTGATTACAAATGATTTGTAGCCATGACAGCTTCGAGGATTAGACGAATTTCTTGTTAGTACATAGTTTTTGTTTGTGTGAACTGACTTCTATCGATTAGGCTGTCGCTAAAATTCGCTGACAAACTGGTTCAGATTCAACGTTGACAACACTATAGACAACACGGAGAACTCTGTTGATATCTACACGATCCCTAGTATAGGCAAGTTGCGCAACATTGGTGCTCGTAAATGGTTCACGAAAACCGGGACAAATCCAGGCTAGATGATGTTCTTCAGTCCGTTCAATTGAGATGCTGGTCGTGCAACCAACATATTGTGCAGTAGTTGTTAGACTTATTGTGAACCCGTTGTATCTCGTAGGAGTCCCGTAACCTCATGTGGAAATTTGGTTATCAAATTTAATGGGATCAACTGTTCAGAATAAACATATTCCCTGAACAGATCTTCAATCACTTTTCTCTTATCGATCTTCCGCGTCTTTTGAACAAACATTCTTATTTCAGTTGCCAGGCTTTAAACTAGATTTCGTGTATATTTAATGGGCACAGAGCGATTGGATTGGGTATATTGACCTGTCCACTACGATCTAGCATACATCGGCTTACTGAACGTACCATCTGGATGTACGGTTAATTTGACATCTCAGTAGTGGAGTGCATTGATGTATTTCTCTTCACCAGCCGAAAGAAATGAAGTGTGCTCTGTAGTGAAAACCCGAATGGTAATTGTCATCTCATCGTTCGGTCATATGGCAAGAAATATACCGACATTTGAGTGGTATGCATCACTGCAGAAACCCTTTTGAGACACAGCGGCCTACGGGAGGCAGGAAAACAGGCGAGCTCATCTGATGGAAACAGCATCATAAAGATTGAGGAAATCCTGATGCCCATATGTACATATGAAACAGCACATTGTTCGGCTTGAACCAGAATGCTCAGTACTATGAGGTATCCGACTTCGAATGACAGGCGTACATGCTTCTACCGGTTTCAGACGATAAACAGTGAAGTTCGTGGATCAAAGCCGGTTGCATAGTACATTCACATTGTTCGATTTCAAATAGGCAGCTAATGATGGGAAGTGTGTGTTTCAATAGATTTTCGCAAAAAGCAATGTAGCTCTGTTTGTGTTTGCATGATTACTGGTGGAATTACAGTGGCTGTCACCTTTTCGCTATGTAGGATAGAAGTCCTGTGAGCATTCCGAATGCTTGTCAGTACGTGAAATTCCAAGTACCTGACTCATGACGGATTTGATATATGAATACTTGAAATTAAGTTTTGCAACTTGAGCGAACAAATCCACCAAAAAGAACACATGGAAATGGAGAATCCGTACAACTGTCTATTGATACATCAGAATGGTAACCGAGAAGAATATCTCTGAGTGATATTGCGAAGGCCAACAATGTTGAATGCCTAACAATACTTGAGGACGATGACCAGATTCAGAGAGGCAGAATTTCACAAACAGATCTTTAGAGGGCAACTGACGCAAGTGGTGGAAAACGAACAAAACAGCTGTGCAATACTGCAATAAGTGTCCCTTAGAATATATCTCAAGTGTAGAGGGATGTGCCATGCAACTCTATTTACAATGTCATATACAATAAATTGGTCGCTAAGCCTTCATCTCGTTGTCTCCTAATTTGTAGCTCAACTAACATCGGAGGAATTGACAAAAACTCCTGTTCCGTCTACGAATGCGTTCGTACCCCCAACCGATTCACTTCAAGGTGAGAAACTTTGTATACAAAAACGGACATTTGTTCTGACTAAGACATTTTGAAATTGATGATACTGCCAGACTGCCAGATTAGGTTGGTCATTAGATATTACTCCATCTAACTGGAACTGCACTACTTCGAACGATTGCACCCTGAAGGATTCCGATCATCCCAGATGCATTGTTATCGAATAATTTCATTTCACACTAGTCATCAAGACGCACAAATTATATCGCAGGTCTTTTTATCTTCCGTATGTTGATTATTTTGCAATGAAATGCACGCATTCAGACTAGCTCGAACCAGTCGAACACTAAATGAAGTCCTGAGCGAATGGAATTAGGTTTGGCTGATACGTGTACATTCCACTGGTATCCAATGCGGACGAGTCATTCTGATTGCACGCCAATGTTAATGCTACATGCACGGTAATTTAAGAGGGATCCTCGATTATTGATGTTATTTGGTATATCACACAGTGTCAAGAATTATCGGCCAAACGGAAGTGACAATATGGCGAACAACACCATTTGATAATTCCTACTTGATCCGATACAAATAGAGAGGTTCATCAATACATGTTGTGAGACAATCCACAAACTCCAGGACCTGACTGTTAACGAGTTACGGTTATGGCGTTACTGTTGCTGGTTTTCCTTTTATGTTTACTCACACCATACTAGCCTCGTATATGCTCATTTTTACAACTTTCCCTCATTCAAAAACTCCTTCCACCAACGATTAATACTCCTGTTATTTTAAATCAGATGTGCGTTTCCCGGCCACAA
>JTDE01005315.1:0-18148 GCA_014338405.1 Paragonimus skrjabini miyazakii
CCCGCCTGACCTGCAAATATATGAAACGTCGTCATTACCTAACCTTGTAAAAGGTAAAGTAATGTAACATCTCATTTTTTGGACTGAATCCGTGGAACAGACGAACTACCTTCTTTCATTATGTGTGAATCGAACGTTGTAAACTGTGACTATTTCCCCTTTGATTACGTCTTCTTTTGTCAACAGATTTCATGTTTGTCTTGTCATATATCCATTTGTTGCTTTGTACCGCATGCAATTATCTGTCATGATCGCGCACATCCGAGCGTGCTTCTCACAAATGCGTTGAGAGAGATATATTATTATTATTAAGCTATGAATAACGTCTCGGCATGCAGTATACGATCACACTAGAAGCTTCTCCACCCGATTGATTTAGACCATCAACAACGTCTGAGAATACAGGATGCGTTCACGCGAGTAGATGCTTCAACTTAATTCACATGAGCTATGAAAAACGTCTGTGTGTGCATTATAGGTTCACACTAATAGATGTTTCAACCCCATTCAATTAAGCTATGAATAACGCCTGCGTACGCATTATACGTTCACACCAGTAGCTGCTCCACCCGGTTGACTTAATTTATGATCGACGTCTGAGTATGCTGTATATGTTCACAGTGGTAGCTGCTCCTTCCAAACCACCTTTACCATGAACAATTTGGAGAACAAACACATGCGGGAAATGGCGAAAAATCTGTATTTGAAGCGTTTAGGGTACATGGTTATCATCATCTTCGAGTCCATTGATTACCATGTTGATAGGACGTTTACTGCACCGCAATAGATACTTGGCGTTCTAAACATCGTGGTGTGACTGGCTGAGAGGTATACCTCCCGGTGATCGGCAGGCGGCTTGATTTCATCTGTTTCCGTATGTTGTTTCGCGTGAACGCCATGTGACACCAATCTAGTTGGAAACAATGCAGTAGGGTGAATAGAGTGTACTTCTGAAGATTCTAGATGATAGAGTGGGACATGGTACCCTTTTCTTACGCCGATCCATATACACCGAAGATGGAAACAACCATATGAGAGCGTCATTTCCAATCATTTCTGAGAGCAACGTTTCATCGACCAGTACCTACCTGAAATCTTGCAAACAAAAAGAAATAGTGTAAATATCGTATAGGAAAGGAAGCTGGAAATGTTGTCATACATTTTTCATTATCAAATGTGTTGGTGTTCTTGTTGGAATGCAATGCAAACACAGTATGGGCGCATATTTCCATTCCGGCCATATCTGTGGAACGCCGCAAAATGAAACACTCTCAGGTGTTAGGATGACGTATTTCATCTCGGAAATGGCAATGATCGCATTTATAAAACTTGACAAAGTGAGCTAACGTCAATAACGGGTTGTTTGCGCGAAAATGGTGGAAAAAGTTTTCATCACCAAGCTAATACTTTTGGGACTTGGTCGATGTCTTCCAATTTTTCCATTAACGCCGCTTATTTACAATTGATGTACTGTAAGTACCTTGCCTGAAATTCCGAATTGAAAATTTTTCGAAATATTTAAAAATCGAGGATTCGCGCCAAAAGGACCGTTTTGCCTTTTGATAGACCTTCAAGGCGAATTTAGTGAAACGGATAATTGCCCAGTCATTCATATTGGGCACGCGCGGTCAGTTCAGACGCTGCTTAAATTACGTACATTTCGTTCGAATAGTCAACCGTTAGTGTCTTGGCCACATCAGCGATATTTGCCGTTTGTCTCACACTCCAGCAACAATGTCGGTGTATTGATCGGATGCGACGTTCCAGAAGCGCATTGGTTCATTGATCAGCGACTGGGAAAGAAGCACGAGCCATATGCGATTAGGACAGTCCTACGACGGATATTGGTGGGCCCAGTTAGAAGATCAATCAACGCCCGGACGGCGGTGAACTTCATAGGCATCGATGCGTTACAAGATAACTTGGAAAGATTGTACCAACAAGACTTAATGGATGCGGGCCCCATAAAGGAAAAGGAAATGTCTGTAGATGATCGTCAAGCTATTGGGTCGCTGGAGACTTCAATGCGTTTAGCTGACGGTTATTACGAGGTAGACTTCCCTTGGCGTCCTGGTTCCTTCCTGTCACCTGACAACAGGTCCATCGCTCTAAAACGCCTGCATGTGCTACGACAACGCCTTTAGAAATGTGGCGAGCTGGCACAGCACTACTCTCACGTGATGGGTGAGTACATTAGTCGAGGCCATGTCGAGTTAGTCGCTGAAGACGGGCAAGCTAGTTGTCGATGGTATCTACCTCACCATCCCGTGTTCCATCCGGCTAAGCCACAGAAGTTGCGAATTGTCTTCGACTGCGCAGCGAAGTATATAGGCAAATCTCTAAATGATCAGCTGCTGTCGGAGTCGGATCTCACAAATTCTTTGGTTTGCATTTTGTTGCGATTTCGACGAGAGAAGATTGCCGTCATGGCAGATATCGAGACTATGTTTCATCAAGTTCGCGTGCCGGATAAAGATCGCGATGCGCTAAGATTCCTTTGGTGGACGAACGCTGAGATGCTAGGCTCTCCGTCAGAGTACCGCATGTGCGTCCATCTTTTTGGCGCTGCTTCCTCTCCCAGTTGTGCTACGTTTGATTTGAGAAGGGTCATTTAAGACAACGCCGACTGTTACGATGCAGATATCCTGCGGATCGCAAAAAGGAGCTTTTACGTGGATGGCCGTTTATTCAGTACAACTACTATTGGTAACGCTCGAGATTCCGCCAATCAGCTAATGATCCTACTGGTGAGAGGCGGCCTCAACCTCACGAATTGGACAAGTAACGACAAGAGGCTATCAGCACTGCTACCAGAATCGCAACCTACGAAATCAACACAGCCACTTAACCTAGACGAATCCAATGTGCAGCGAGCATTGGGGATGAAGTGGGACCTCACGAATGATGCTTACAAGTTCGACGTCCCACCGATAAACAAGCCGTTCACTCGAAGGAACATGCTTTCCTATGTTTCTTCGATCTACGATCCACTCGGGTACATTGCACCTGTTACACTGATTGCCCGATGGATACTCCAACGATTGTGTAAGCTGCACGTGTTGTGGGACGATCTTATCGAAGGTGAAGAACTAGCTTTGTGGACAAAATGGATAGTGACACTACCATGTCTCGACCGGTTTTGTTTGCAAAGTTGCATTAAGCCTAACGGAATGGAACGCTGCAGTGGTTTCCAGTTGCATATCTTCATTGATGCTTCCGAGACTGGATACGGTGCAGTCGTTTATCTCGTGATGTCCGACGATTGCCAAACCAAACACTGCTCCCTGGTAATCGCAAAAGCTAGAGTGACTCCGATTCGCTTAACATGTATGCCTCGGTTGGAGTTGGCGGCAGCCGTGGTTGCGGTTAAACTGGCCCAGCAAATAGAACGCGAGTTGGAATTGCCAACTGAATCTACCACGTTTTGGACCGACTCAATGATTGTTTTACATAGTGTGTTGAATTCGTCCAAACGGTTCCAGACCTTTTTTGCAAATCAATTGGCTGCAATTCACGAAGCCTCTCGACCACAGCAATAACGTTATGTCGACGCAAAATGCAATCCAGCAGATCTTGTATCGCATGGTATTTATGCCCACGAATCTCGAAAGTTAGACCGATGGTTATATGGCCATGAATTCTTACGCAGCAAGGAGAGTGAATGGCCACGTCCTGTCGAAACCGAACCGGACACGACAAACGACATTGAGCAAGTTCACAATGCCGTTGCTGTCCAACCTGTAGACCATTCACATTTTTATATCAAAATTTGTGGACGACGTCGTGGAACAAATTATTACGAACGGTCACCTGTCTTCTGCGATATAAGCAATTTGTGTCTAAAAGGGGACAGAGAGTCTGCACAGGAAGACTGACGACTTCAGAGCTTAATGAGGCAACGAATGAAATATTTAGGCTAGTGCAACAACAAGCATTTCATCTAGAATTGAGGAAGCTTCAGACCCATTGATGCAACAAAGAGACGACAAACGCACATCCGGTAACGGTCAAGAAAGTCCTCCGTAGTGGTCGCAGCTCACTTCAGAGTTTAAGTCCACTTTTAATCAATGGTATTCTACGCGTAGGAGGACGACTGCAGCAATACTCCTTGCCCTACGATGCGAAGCACCCGATCATTCTACCTGCAAAATACTTTGTGACCCGATTGGTAACTCGTCACTATCACAATATCAATGGTCATATGGGACTGAGTTACATTATGTTGGCCATGCGAAAACGATACTGGATAACAACAGCCAACAGGAAGATCAGAAGTGATTGTTATCAGTGCCGGCGATGGTTCTCCCAACCGTGCCAACAGGCCATGGTTCCATTGCCTGCGGATCGGATTGAGATGCATGTATGCCCATTTACCACCACCGGGGTTGATTATTTTGGACCCATTTGCGTTAAACGGGGTCGCGGAAGAGAAAAGCGCTATGGTTGTCTTTTCACGTGTTTCAGCATGAAGGCAATACACATTGAGGTGGTGCACTCGTTGGATAATGATTCAATCTTATGTGCTCTCAATCGGTTTGCTGCCAGACGAGGCTGCCCATGAAAATTATACGGTGATAACGGAACGAATTTTACGGGAGCATCCGAGGATGTCAAGGAACTGCTGCGGGCGTGGAATGAGGAGAAAATATCCAACACCCTTATAGCTCACGGTTGTGACCGGATGTTCAACCTACCAAAAGCGAGTAACCGAGGTGGAGTATGGGAAAGAATCATCTGAACAATAAAACGCATCTTGTTGGTGACATTACGAGAGTAAACAGTAACTGACGAGGTTTTACATACGACAGTCCTCGAGATTGAAAGGATTCTCGAAGACCGACCTCTGGTCAAATAAACAGATGATCCCGACGACCAGTACGTTCTAACACCGAGCAAACTACTGCTGCTTCGAGGAAATCCTTCGGTACCCTTAGCTGCAGTGGTTAACAAAAACCAATTCAATGGGCAATGGCGAGTGGCACGATACCTAACCGACGTATTTTGGAGCAAATGGCTGAAGCGCTATGTACCTGCGCTACAGACTATTCAGCGGTGGCAACTCACCAAGCCCAACCTAAAGAAGGGAGATCTCATGCTGCTACTAGAACTCGGCGCCCCAAGAAGTCATTGGTTAAAAGGTATTATCGAAGATACTCACGAAGGTCAAGACGGTCTGGTGAAAGATGTCATCGTCAGGACATCCAGTGGACGATTTCGTAGAGATGTGAAGCAGCTGTGTAAACCCGAAGGCGAACTCGAACTTTCTGATGCAGAGCAAAAATCGTAACCGGAACGTTTTCAATCAATTTATGTGGTTAAAACCCCTGCAGTTCACAGGTTCGAACCCAGAGGGGAGTGTAACATTCACTTGCACTTACTCTTTACTCGCTGCCTACCCCCCTCTTTGTAAGTAGTATGCCTTATGACATAATTCTGCCCATGCGAAGGTCGCTTTGGCCGCCATCTTGAATTTGGACATTATCTGCTTATGCTCGACCACTGACGGTCGAAAACTCTCTCGAGACGTACTATTTCGAACGCATGTGGCATTTCATATTGATTCCATACGTCTACTCTTAGGTATTTGCTGATATCCATGTATTCTCTATTACAGAAACATTACCGAGCTGTTTGTGGTCGTTACCAGTTTGAAATGACCCCGGGGTGATAAGTTCTAGTGGTACCCAGCTGACCCCTGAAGTGAAACGTAGAGCAGATTCTATAAACATATACGAGTAGACAATTCCATAGTAGGTTCAGCAACATTTTAAAAAAGCCTGAGCAACCAGTTACTAAAAAATCCCTTTCATTAGTTAAAATAAAGTTGAACATCACACATAACTAATCGCAGCCGTCGCATTCCCATGGACTTTTCAGTCGGCCCCTTTCGGAAGTTAACACTCAAGTCTTCTCACTACGAGACCAGCAAAACACCACCTTGCTGCAGGTTTGCAACCGGGAAAACATTTGGACGACGTCTTCGTGCACTAGTGCAGAACACGCCTGCCAATTCTGAGGTGACCTCCCAGAACAAGCATCATTCAAACAAGCAGAACTAGTTTTAAATCACCCAGGAAAAATGTAGCAACGGGACAGAAGCCACAGGTGGCGCACGATAAAAATGATGATAAAGTACGTAACCTGAAACAATGGCTGCAAACTTAAACAATTGTGACGACCATACAGCATCTGTTATGTTGGTTACTATCCAAGTACAAGGAAATTGAAAACGAACAAAGAGTAAATGCTAACGTTGCCACACCCCTTGGCGCCATCACTGTTACCCCCGGACGTCTAGTGGTTGTTCCAGCAGCGCTTAGTCTACCCACAACATCTAGAGTAGTCACGTTTGTAAGCATCGAACGTCTATAAAGCCTGAGCCTGTTAATCAACCGATTTGGATACAAAAGGGAAGACGGTCGTATGACCAGCTTCACTCTTATGAGGAGCTAGGGAACAAAACATTAGTATAAACTAAATAGAGAAAAGTAACAACAAACGTCGTTATTGAACCCACCGGTTATGCAGGTTCGGGGACCAACAGTTCACGTGAGTATAATCAACTGCAGTAGTCGCAGAATGACGGAGCGATCAAGCGCAAACCAAACCGAGGAGGTCAGGATGAAAGAACGATACGAGAACAAGCTTCCACAAGTAAACGATATCAGGATTTGATAATACATCAAGATTAACGCCTATAGGAGAAACGATTTGTCGCGCACGTAATTCGGATGGTAGTGTCGGTCTTTGCAAGAAAGGCTCGCGGTCTCTACCGTGAAGATTCCGGATTCAAGAAAAAGAAGGAAGAATAAGAGAGGGAAATCAATAAAGACAGCGGACGTGTTCACCGACTTCCATCAAACACGACAGCCATCATGTCAACGCAGGCAGCTGCTTTAACAACCACTACCTGTCTCGGTCTTGGCAATTATGTTACAAGAGGGCTAAAATTGTCTATAGCCACATGCCGTACAGACGCATTATAAAGGTCGGCTTGTCGCTATAAACGACAGTGAACTGAAGCTTGTTCTAGGCGTTTGCTACTCGGTTACTGAAGATATTCACCCGTATGTCTAAATGAGTCCCTTTGTCTTTATTCTGGGATTATGACTTCTGGTGATGGCGTCATAACCCACTTTTTCAAACATATGCGTTGTCCTTACATTGCGTGTGCTCTTGATAATTTAGAAGGTCTCATTGGGTTCTTTCCTCATCCTTCTGTATTCAGTTGGACCTACCCCCAGCTATATTAACCGGCAGTGATGGGTCTTGCTTTTAAGACCTACGAGCATACGGGTCGCAAGTTTTTGTGCATTCTAACTTCAAGGATTATCATTACGCGAAGTTCCCATGCCTGTACGCCTCACTGCGGATGTGATCAAGTTATATCACTATAAAGCGACAGATGGGCTTCCAGTTACCCGTTTAACAGTACCCTCTCCAGTCTAAACAAATCAATGAGCACTCGGTAAGTAGCCACCGTGTATTGGGCTACAGGTTCAAAAACATTTTTGGTCAACGTCCCAAATCTCCAGTTGCTTCTAGTCGCGCAATGGAAAAGAGGCAAGGGACAAGTCACCTTCTGAAGTTCGAAGTTCCGGGATATTATTTATAACTCAGAGGCACTTACTTGATGATTCCACCTACGGGATCACACTTCTGTGGCCTTAATATCCTGCGTTGGTCGAGCTCGGGTTATTAACCCTGCTAACCTCACGTTATCTTCAAATACAGAAACACAAATTATTTAGCCCTTTCACAAGATCATTTGCCAAAGTTGACATGGACAGAACCTAAGACTTATACCTGGAGGACGTCTCTGTGAAATGTAGCCCCCCGAAGACTCCAGTTCAACCCTTATCTTCATTACCTTTTCGCTCCCAAGTGGCCGTTTTCAACTCGTTTCGGACTTGAAATACCATACCGGCGAATTACACAATTGCCCTATTATTGGCGTTATTATTATTATTATTATCAGCGTTGGCTAAAAACAACTTGTGCTCGACGTGCCGTTGCAACAGTCGCCCACCATTTTCCGAGCGAATTGGTGCTGTCCCAAACCTGCCACCTAAACGAGACTCAGCCTCACCAATTTGGCCGACACGGGCGTTCATATCTCCGACCAGAATGACTGTATCGGAACGATATAGCGACCGAAGTAAAGCGACCAGATCCGAGTCGAAGGCGTCTTTAACGCCGATGTCACTGCAGTCAGTTTGAGCATAAGTAGACGTAGCAAAGATATTTAAAAAGACTTACGTCTATAGCTGGCTTTAACAGAATCTGCCGAATAGACGGCTCAAAGTCTACCGTTAACAGGAATCCAATCCACTAATGCTGCCGCAGCCCTCGTGCTGAGGACTATGCCCAATCCATCTTGATCGGTAGCGGCAGTTGCAGATTCACTTGAAGAATATAACCCGTATCGGGTAGGCAGCGCGGGTGCTGTTAGTTTCATGCGTTGACTACTGTCCTGCCTTCTAGTCTCTGCAACACAACAGACATCAACATTTAACGAGTCTAACGTTCGTGCGAGAGTGGCCCGTTGGTATATATCTTGTAGAGTGCGAACTTTGAAAGCACTTATACTCATTCGCATTCTAGGCTTGGACAGGAGACAAGGGAGACCTAAGACTGAGCTGCAAGAGATGGGACTTACGGGCACAGTGGTAATGGAATCAGCTATACCTATTGTGGGACCTGCAGAGTGAGCACCAAAAATAAGGATCGGGAGAGGACTCAGAGCTAAACTTGATAAGACATTATGGGATGGGTCAACAGTAGCATATTTTCGCCTGTCCACCCTGCTGTATGCAACAGATAGGGCGACCCGGTTTATGCTGCGAGATGGCCGATGCAGTATACAATTAACAGTGTTTGGAGTGTGCACAGTTGCATGTAAACGGAGGTACGCTCGGGACACGCAGACTTACACGGAAGAACGGTGGGTTTTCAACGAAAGGTTTTGGTGATTGTCACTTGACCGATTTTTCGTTGGTGTTGTTTCATTGGATTGATGACAGTAAAACGTACATTTGCACTCAAAAAATAAATATCTGAATTGCCCAGTTCAGGGTGTTGCAACATCATGCGATATGTCGCCATTTTGTTTCGCAACATGCTTCCTTCCGCTTCCTTCCAGGTCCTCGAACATACGGGCTGGTAGCGTCCATGCACTGAGCTCGAGAATATGAACTACCAGTGCCCGAGGCCAGCGGTCTGTAAATGCGAGACCACTTCTGATTGGTGGCTTATTTCTGGACTGTGGGACTTCCTATACATATGGACAAGAACACGGTATGAATTGAAGCTTCCTTGGTATCTGGGTTATGTCTATACACATTTCTCGTTGACTTGTAGCTTTTCCTTCCGTGAGAAAGACCTTATCGTGCTTCAATTACAAAAGTTAGACATTGTTTATGCTGTACCCCTCATTGAAATACTACAGTATTATTACAACTAAGTCGAAACTAGCTCTGGTCTTGGGCTAAGTCAATTATCCCATTTCTATGTTACTGGGATCATCAAATTTAGAAGGATCTGGTAGCATGATGAAACGCGTGGGTGGCGAATAAGCTCCACATGACTTCTTGAAAAATGACGGGGTCCTTATCACATCTTGAGCATATGTGAGCGTCCTTGTAGGGTGCTTCTTCTCCCTTCGGGCATTCCAGGATAAGAGACTTTCAAACTAAGCTCACACTTTGGGGCTAATGAAGGGTGGTCGGCAGCTGTGCGACCTCGAAAATTACGTTGGATCTTTAAGTTGGAAGAAGATTTGGTACGAGAAAGTCTTAGTCCATCAGAAGAAAGCGTAGTTTTTACGAACCAAGTAGTGGTCTTTCGGGATGTACCAGGTGACTCCGGCAGACTCGTGGGGTTTTGGAGCATGGGAATAAAATAAGGGCTCACACAGTCAGCGGCTCACCCCAATTGTTGATTAACATCAAGCAATAGATAACCACCCATGTGGAGTTTCATTTAGCTCTTCTACAAATACGGCTGTGATGGTTAATGTTCAAAATGGGAGCGTAGAACGTCGATCTAGGTTTTGCTCATTTTACGTTAGGAACGCTCCGTCCGACATTACTGTCACCGTGGATTATCTGTCTGCCTAATTCGTTCTTTCGTATCGATTTTTCCTACGATAATTCTGATGTTGTATCTGCTTTTGATGCCAGGTTTAACGTCCACGGTTCCGTAATTAAGTGCTCTGGGGTACGGAAAACTGAGCAACCTTGTTGTTTAATTTCGTCGCCAACCCACTGAACCCCCGCACAGATGAGAAAGTGATTCAAACGCTTCAGAGGGCTATATAAGACGGCTTCTTCAGTGTGTTGATCGAGTCGTGTAAACCGGCATGGAGAAACTAATACTCGCCGTTGAGCATGTCTAGCGCTCGGCTGCCAAGCTGGTTACAGGCTTAAGAAAGTTGGTGTACGAGTATCGAATTAAAATTCTTGAACCGTATCCACTTGAATTTGGACGACTGCGCTCTAATTTAATTCTTATGAGCTTCTTTAGGGTAGTTCTTGCTGAACAATCTTTTATCACAGCCGACGATAACGGCCGGCGAGGGCATGATCAGGGGCTTCTCAGACTCCGTCTTCGAACCTTCCTCACGTAGCAGATCTTTTCTTATTGGATTATCCACCATTGGAACAGTCTTCTTTCTGAGCTCTTCAGCAGCGCCCCTAGAGATCGCCTTGAAGCATTTTTTGATTACCATGTACCTAAAACGTCATTAGGCGAGTAATACCGCTGTGTTCTTATTATTTACTGCATTCTCCAAGACCAGTGTTGTTTTCAGTGACTGTATTCCAAATCATCACACACCCGCTTGACACTAGATGAGAAAAACCGACTAATCCCGGGTATCTTGGATTTCTGCTTTGAATTCATGTGTCAATCACTGAAACGCTGAACCCACCCAAATTGTTTGACCATACTATTTATCAGGGCCGGGCGCGCCTAACTCTTTTTGAAAAATTTTCAAATTATCCCGGTGGCATGTTTGAAGCGCGGTTGAACCAGGCGGATATATGGAAGAAGGTGATTGATGCCATCAAGGATCTTGTTCAGGAAGCTACACTGGATTGCACTGAAAATGGGATCAGTTTACAAGCCATGGACAATGCGCATGTCAGTCTTGTTTCCCTCCTTCTTCGAAGCGATGGTTTTGAAACATATCGGTGCGATCGTAACCTTTCGCTGGGGCTAAACATAACTAGGTACTTCAGATTGATTTACATTCAACCTTCTAGCACTTCTAAAATTCTTAAATGTGCTAGCGGAACAGATGCTGTCACGCTTAAGGCCGGAGACAAAGCGGATACGCTCACTTTTGTGTTTGAATCCCGAAGTAAATTACTTGAACAGTTTTCACTTTTTTAGACCAAGAGAAAGTGTCGGACTTTGAAATAAAGTTGATGGATCTTGATGTGGACCACCTCGGCATACCAGTGGGTTGTGTTATTGTTTCTCATCACCACTGAACCACAGGACACAGACTATAAGTGCGTAATCAAGATGCCGTCATCTGAACTGCAACGCATATGTCGTGACCTCAGTCAAATAGGGGACTCGGTTGTTATATCTGTTGCAAAAGACGGTGTTTCCTTTAGCTCCACTGGCGATTTGGGCACGGGAAACATCAAGCTCTCACAATCTGCGAATGCTGACAAACCTGAAGAATCCGTATCAATAGAAATGAACGAGGCAGTCAGCATGACATATTCTCTGCATTACTTCAATATTTTCACGAAAGCTACTCCGCTGTCCAGTCAAGTTGTGCTCTCATTGACCGAGAATGTTCCTGCCGGTACGTTGCTCCTATTCTTAATTTTCCCCACTTTAGTCGTTGAATTCAACATCGATGATTTGGGGTATATTCGCTACTACTTGGCCCCTAAGATTGAGGATGATGCAGATTAGGTCCCATAGAGAACTACCGACGCATTTATTTTTTTACAAGTCTGTCTCAAATCCTTCATTCAAATGTAGATCGTGCCTAACTGATCTTGTCTTTTTGTACTTACGGTCCTGTTGCTCAGCTTCAGGGTGATTTTGCCCCCGATAGCCGTGTATCAGTGTGTCCAGTAATGTGAACCACAGTTACCAGTTTATGCTTTTGACTTTTGCAACATTGGCCAGCTTAGGGTGTTACGTCGCTAAAGGTCAGTCGACGCGCAGTTTTAAGTTTTCGCCCGTTTTTCTCAACAGTTCGTGTGTCGAAGATGTTTTCTTCTCCGCAGGTCACCTCGTTCGCCCTGCAACTAAATGTGCTCGGTAGGTCACTTTATTGGAAATTGGCCAGTTTGTTTCACCGAAACTTGTGGGTTGTGCAGTCGTTTATAAACAGGCTTGAAAGCATCGCTTTGTGAATTGTCCGGAGATTCCAGATTCGTGTCACTAAGTTCTGCTTGGGACTTATTAAAATAACACTAACATTTCTCTGCGGACCAAGTTAGTCTATAGATTTTAACGTAGAATGTATTCGCTACCGTGTGGTGTACAGTACCGAACTGACCACTCCGTGGGTGCCGTAGCGGAAGCTGCCACTGCGGTCCGCCACGGTGCGCTTGGCAGGCGGGCGTCGCTATCACTAGGCTACCGTATACAAGCCTCGGTGATTCACTCCCGGTGATCGTGGTGCTGGAGTACTTAATAGTTTGATCAAAATGTTTGAAGATGTAAGCAGTGTTAGCCATCCCATAGTTCCGGTGTTGATGTATTG
Source organism: Paragonimus skrjabini miyazakii (assembly GCA_014338405.1). Classification (NCBI taxonomy): domain Eukaryota; kingdom Metazoa; phylum Platyhelminthes; class Trematoda; order Plagiorchiida; family Troglotrematidae; genus Paragonimus; species Paragonimus skrjabini miyazakii. The sequence continues at coordinate 12,737 of JTDE01005315.1, forward strand.
GGCTTAGGTCTGTCAGTGAAATCACGATCGTCTGGGTTCGTGAATGTGAACTCTTACAATCGTCCTTACTGAATACTTGGGGGGTTATCGTCGTTATTTTGAGGTTACGGCCTTATTGCGGTCCCTCCGATTAATAGTACGGACAATTAGTTCACTCTTTGTACCCGTATCCCGATACGTTTTATCCCAGTGGCGGGTCCGGTTTATTCGCGCCACAGAGCCGTCTTAACCACTAATCGCAGTTATTTAGTGCTGATTGGGTTTACCCACGTTCTGACAACTTCCGCAGTACTTTAACACTCTGATCGAGCAAACCATTTGGTCACCCTTTCATGCAGTGCCTATTCTGAGCCAACTGGTTTGTTTAACGAATTTGCCCGTTTTCTTGTCAGGCAGTTTACACTCGCTCAAAGTCATTAACAGCCTGTATTGCGTGGTGGGTTGTGTTAGCACGGCGCATGTATGCACGCGTCCACGATGTTTTGAAACTCACGGCGATCTGGTGTTTGTTTCGGAATTTTGCGTGTTCGACTCGGCAGTGCTTGTTCTATGTAGCGTGTTTTGTGTGGTTGCATTTGCGTCAGTTGTAACGTGACGAATGTGATATCATCTCTCATTTGAATGTGGCTCATGTTGATAGCAGTGTTGTTTCATAAGTTCGCGTTTTATGACCACGCCAAACGATATTCTGTGATTGTTTGAGGGTGTTCAGCTTTCTACATCTGTGAACTCTAGGAACCTCATTAGGAGAAGACGGAGCTTCACTTCGGAGGAAGTATTTTCATGAGATCATATGGCTGTAATCAGAATTTTCTTTCAGTGGTACATCGTTCTCATCTAATTGTTTGTATTGTCATTGTTGCTATTAACAGTACCTTGCCTACCTTCGGTTTTGACTATTGTGTTACTTTGGGGTGTGGAATTTATAAATGTAAAATTTTCATGTTTGAGGCTAAGAACTGTTATAAACTGATCATTAATGGACAGACAAAGGAGACCGGACACCGACAACCACTCGTTCTCATTCCATCTGTAAAGAGGCTGATTACTAACACTTGAAATCTGTATCCAGTTTTCTTTCTCGCGGTTAAACACTTTCTTTGATAGCCTCTTCTAGATGTCTACAATTCCACAAAGAACGTAGGTCCTAATATACTCACTATATCTAGGCCATTCCATCCGTGCTCGTGAAATGAATGTTCGCCACTGCCGCATCAACCAGCCCCCTTCACAAGCTTCTATTAGGCCAGTCATTTGTCTCCTCTTTGTGGAAAGAAAACTCAAATTCCAGTATGTCAGACTAGTCAATACTCCCGGTTTAATAAAAGCCTTACTAGCAGGCGTTGTACTTGTGCTAATACTTTTGCCTCGTTAAAGACAAAAACTACAGGTTTGTGCGCTATGCAAAACGGAACACGTTTTCCAGATAAGGGTACCAAATCCCACTGTTCATGTGACGCCATCGTCCTGACCTCTCGTGGTGCCCTATTGACATTTCGGGCCGCGACTGTCATTATATGCGGTTGGCTGGCGTGATTTGACGGTTTCCGTGCGGGCTCTTATTCGAGAGCCTAAATTGTGGAGTCGTAGGAATGGTTCTTCTCTCGCGAGACCAAGGGTCTAGAAGCTTTTTTTTCTGCGGGGCTGTTTTGTACCTTTTTACTGTTTGGGATCCCAGTGGACATTCGTTTTTCTTCGATATCACTTCCACAGCCCGACATCAGTGTAGGGTATCTCAGTGGTATTGCTGAATGTCCGATTTGATCCTGGTTTAGTGAATCATACTAACACGGCAGGACAGAATGGAAATGGAAACACCACTCTAAAGTTTTAATACCGTTGAACCATCTCGATTAATCCTAAACCGGTATCTATTCAAGGAAGGTTACATCGGGATATCTTGGGGGTGACAAAGGTATAGGCTGAGCTTGGAGTGATCGGCATTGGTTTGTTTCCTCTTACTGTTGCTCACAGTGAACAGATCCAACGTTGTTTCCTGTTTTTAAAGGACCACAGTTTTCGTCGTTTTAAGGTCAGTCGTTTGACTTTAGAAATGCACCTTGTTTGGTGGCCTCTTTCTGTTATATGGAAGATCGCAGCTATAAAACGTTCTGTTGCACCTATACTGCCGTTTCTCATTGTCAACACCCGCCTATGTGCTCCGTGGTGAACCATCTAACCCTTCAGGTATGACTGTTTTTCATCAGACTTTCTACTGCCCTCCAACTCAAGGCAGTACATTAGTGATCAGACAGCAGAAACGGTTGACAACCATGACATTGATTGATCGGCTACGACACCGTCGCTATATCACTTATAATTAGTGTAGTAGTTACACATTGTTTGGTGTGCCGACAAAATGCATGTGGTCAGTAGCCTCTATGGTATACCATTAGGTGTGCACGAATAAATCGGGTATTGGCTGACCGATTAGGAAAGTATATTGACTTCGACGAGTGGTAATCTTGGTTCACGTGAAGAAGGCACCACCATAACACCGTGCTGCTGCTGAAACTTCTATTTTAGTTGGAGATTCAGGTAGTCAAGTGTTGATGTAGTGTTGCCAGTACTACAGCCAATGCGTTGTTACGAATAATAAGTTACGGCACACGAGTGCGAGTGGGCAACCAGAGCCCGCGAGTTAGTTTTCATTCATTTTAGAACATGATATGTTCGCTAAAGTGATAAGAAGTGTACTATTTGCAAACTAATACGAAAGTGGTCATTACATTCTTCCGTGCTGTCGTGTGTTAGTGAAACTGTATGATGCAACGGAAGAAGCCACAATGTTGCATAATCAGTATGCTGGTGTGCGCCGCCGTTGGTTTTGTAAGTCTCCCCAACGTTCCATGTTACTCATGCTTGTGTCAGTGAGTTTGTGGCACAAGGTTCCAGCTCCGGTTCTACAGAGGGAAGTTCGCAGTTATTGGGAAGTGGACTAGCTGCTGGTTCCTGCAAGGCAAACCGGCTCCCAGTTTCGTTAAACGAGCCAGTTGGCGCAGTGCTACTCTCTTCACGCCTGTTTGAAAACATAGCATAATCGTTCTACGGATCGGATTCGAACAATTCATATTCCGCGACTAAAGAGTATTACCTGAGGGATTGAGCCACTTATTTCATGAGGACGAGCCCAGAAATCACTAACCACCAAGGAGATATATCACAGGATGACTTTCGATTGTGTGCGAACCTTAGTTCATGTAATGTGACGTCCGTAACCGTACACAAGAGAGAATTGATGAGATGTAGCGCCTTAGGTAGGGCTGATTCATACCAAACATTTTGCTATCCTTTTGATTGTAGGGTAGAGTAAGTGGTTTTCCACAGAGTTCCACTGAACTATTCCACCTGGCCGTTGCATTGTGGGTTGTGCCCGGTCGCTCGGCTTGTCACGACACCCCGTCCATGCAAGGATTTAGTTGGCAGATCAGGTACAAAAGCCTCGGTTGGAACGGATGAATAAAAGTATATCAAACAAGGAGAACACTTAATAAAACATGCGGCTATGGTCAAAGATATATCAGGGCACGGGTATACCAAAGGAAAGTGCGGAATTCCACCGAAAAGTGTCACTGAATACTTGTTGCGGATTCCCGATAGTGGATCTTCGAATTCTGTGCTGTCGTTCACGATGTTCTGTTGCTTTGGTCAGCCTCCCTTTTAACAATTTAAAAGCCGGTTTTTATTCGGCGCATAAGCAGCATCGTTATATGGATTTAGTATCCTCGACAAAAATCGGAAGAGTTTTCGCATAAGATGAGTGAACCGTTCGAATCACATCGAAGTGATAGGGCTTCCTCAAGAGGTTTCAAATCTTTAACGATGAATTCATTGGAGCAGAAACTTCTTGATAACATGTCGGCCGCTTTTTTCGCATTACTAGATCCATACACGACGTCGAAACGAAAGGACTAAAGCTTACAGGCCACCACCGTATTTTGTCAATTTTTCCCTTTTGATTGAAGCCGTATATAAATAAGATGGAACGTTGAATTTAGATATCCTTGAAGTATACACCAAGTAGGGTGCTGTTTCCATTTCCGAATAGCCTTTGTGGTTGCGCACGCCTTCTTTTCGTTTGTGTTCTCGATGTCGTTCATGATAGAAATGGCCCTAGGTAGGAATATTATATGACACCAGCGGCAACCTCAGTTGCAACAATTGCATATACCAATGGGCTTTTCTATCCCGGTGACTTCTGTGGTAGCATCAAGTGATTCATATTTGAGGTTTCCAAAAGCAACAACAGCCTCTTCTGGGACTAGGAAGATTTTGTGTTGTGCCAAAAGAGTTATTACCCTAAAAATCATATCCACTGGGAATATTAGACAAACATGTCGTGTTCGTGATCTCATGTCACGAAGACGCTCTCATTCACAAATGGATCGGAAACTTTAGGAATTTTATAGCCGAGTAGACCAGTTACCTGAGATGCAAAATACATTGAAGTTTAACGCCAAACCACGCTTTTCGCCTACAGTTGAGAACCTTAGATTCTCATCGTGATGCTGAAGGTCTTGGCCGCAAACCGTAATGCTGTCAATATAGGCGAAAGTTCCAATCAAGTTCCCGTCTCAAATTCATCAATCGTTCTGTGAAAATAAACAACCCCAATAGTAACTCCAGATGAAGTGCGTCGAAATTGATAGTTTGTTACATGTTTCGAACGCCATATAAATTTTATCACCTTTCATTAGGGGAATCCGATGATACATGCTTTTGATATCAGTAGCGCTGGAAAACCGGTAATTAGTTGTTTTATCCGCCATGTTGTCTATTTTTAGCAAATGATGTGCGCCAACGTGAGCAAACCGGCTAGTTGTTTTTCTTTTTTACCCTCGTTGGTGGTACCGACTACTTGGGCTCTCCAGTGGGCTTTAGATGGTTCGCTGATATGTTCCTCGAGTAATCTCTATTTTTAATTAAATGAATGCTTTGTCTTCTAGGCTGTGATGTCTGGATTCAATGGTTGTTGGTTTACAGTCTGAAGTAAAATCTGCAAAACACGCTGGACCAACGACACATTCTGCAGTAAGACCACATACGGAAAATGATTGTTTATTGCCCTCAAAACCAATTTCTATTCTTTGTATAGTCTGAGGAAATTACGTTCTAGTCAAACGTCTACACAAAGGCTTAGAATGATAGCAGAATGTGCAAGAGATACAAAGAAATGCCCTTAGGTAGTACTTCCTGAACGTGTGGAGGCTAGAACAATTGGCGCTTTCAAGTCTGCTACACCACCATTCATCATCATCATCATAACAGCCATGAGCCTGACCAAAAGGTACTGTGGCTCGGGCCGCCGTTCACCTCAACAGTGACGTGGAATATCCTTGAAGAAAACGTTACTAAGGGTGAAAATTATTGAGAAAAGACTAAGAGGAAGAAGCGGAAATGGAATGGATACAG
>JTDE01005315.1:29958-44314 GCA_014338405.1 Paragonimus skrjabini miyazakii
CACGTCACTGTTGAGGTGAGCGGCGGCCCGAGCCACAGTACCTTTTGGTCAGACTGATGGCTGTTTTATGATGATGATGATGAAATAAACAAATAAATTAATAGTAAGGGGACAGTGTAGAAGGTTGGATGAATCTGAAGTTACTGGCAAGAGTCATCGATGAAAGCATTTGTGGAGACAGATGGTAGGCACTAAGTATCTAGTATGAAGTAGAAGATGAAGAGTACTAGACGTATGGGAAAAGAGTAAACTGTAAACCAAGGGCATCAAGCTTACGCTTGAATTCTCTGACTGATTGCGAAAGCACTACATCCTTCGGAAGAGTGTTCCAATGATTCATTGTTCGCCGAAATAGACGGGGTTAATTCTTTATGTGATCGGACTGAGGTTTGTTTAGCTTTAAAGGGTAGAAATATAATTAGAGAGATCTGAATAAAAAAAGTGCGTAGTGTCAGATGTTCCCTTTCTGAGTACTTTTACACATTGTGAAATAGTGAGAAGCCATAATGTCCACAATTTGTTTACGATGGATGCCACTGCAACTATTGTTTATCGGCAGGTTACCAATACATTCAGTGTGGGGAGCGCGTGGGATTTAGTAAGTCGACTGACCAAGTGGTGCGGAATGGAGAGAGAATTTAAACGCCGGATATAAAGCGAGAGATTTTAGACTGGTGGAAATCTTACTAACGTTAAGTAACTATGTGAGGTTGGTACTCAAAGCATTCCCCAGATTTTTATCAAAAAGAAGCAAAAGTGAGAGTTCATTATTGACATGAGTGGAGGGGCATGCGTTAAAAAGCTTCTCATATTGATTTATTCATAAATGAAACCATTCTGTCATTATATTTGGTTGTACTGTGAGACAAACTGCGGGATTCTGGCTGACTGAATGGTTCAGCTAAACTGTCAAGGAGGTTGGGACAAGAAACTCGGGTTGAGCATTTGATGTCCATCGTCTGCATATTTGATTGCGAGGGTGTGCTCGTTAACTGACATAAGTGCCGTATAGAATGAAAATAAAAACGTGGAGGGGCTTGGACCGTATACGACATCAGAGCCAGTAGTAAGTGACTATGAGGCTTGACCATCGAATTGAGTAAATCGGCCTCGATGGTTGGGGTTTTATTACCAAGTTCTTTGAAAATCTCAGGTAACGTCTGTCAGCCAACACTCAGACGCATCGCTGTGGTCTAAAATGCATGCGAACAGCTGTTGACTTTCCATCAAACGACGGTAGAATGGAATCAACTAAGCAAGCGAGATCATTCACGGTTGAGCGCGAACGACGATAGGCGAACTGACTAGAATCTTTGATGTTCAGTTGAGTTTTCATTCTGGCGGTAATTGGCTTTTCGAAAACTTTCGTTGCCTCAGGTGTGCATGATACCAGATAAAGTTTGACCGTTCTTTTTTTCAATCATGTGATGTTTGGCGTTCTCCGACAGTCAGTAATTTCGCGTTAGGAGACACCGAGTTAAAAGCTCAGTCAGAGCTTGGCGGAAACTCAGCACATTCTCTAAGGGCGATGAGTGATCAGTTGTCGGGCTCGCTTGCTTTGCCGCATTTTACCGGAGGAATTCTTCAAAACTTATCTGAGCTCGATTGAAGTAGACGGGCCAGCAAAGAGACTATTGAATATGAGAAGGTATCATTCGTTATCATAGTGAAATCATGGTCGGGCTCGTCAGCGTCAACAGCTAGCTTTTCGTGCAGGGAGAGTTCAGTCCACTCAGCCTTTTCATCATTTGCCAGATCAGGCAGCAGCTTTTTTGTGTGTATACTGAATTTAAACGATTCAACCCACATTTGACAGACTTTGAAATACATCTCTGTTGATTTGTAGGCGTGTGCCTTCTCTCCACGAAGTCTGCAGCACAGGGAATATTTGTCCGTACAAATAATGGTTGTCCAAGGGCAGCCAATGTTGAAGCCGAAATTGAGGCGGTCATTCAGCTGACCATAGACGAGTCATCATGAACCAACAGGCTCAAATCGGCTGAAGATATCGGTTCCCCAAGCCTACTATCGTCGTGGAAACGATGGTGTCTCCTGGAGTGAAGACAAAGTTCTTGAAATTGTGCTATAGCCACTCAGTCGACAGTTCCAGCACAGTCTTTGGGAATATGACGACAATAGTAACTGTACTGTTGACTACAATCGTTGACTGCACGATCAGGACCCCTCATCTGATTAAACTAGCAGAAATCATTCAACTTGTTGCGGATGTTCTGTTTACTGATTTTGATCGGCACAGGTTGCACATAACTGACAATTGACGGCAACTTTCGCGTTCTGGTAAACGTTTCAGTTGCCCTCTTTCGGAAATGGGCGTTGGGGTCAGGTTTCACTCTCGTCAGAGTTTGTGAATGATGCGTATCCTTACTGCAACGCGGATTCGGGGTCTACCCACGCCTTCATGAATAGTGTTTGGTTTATGTAAGTCGAAATCCTATACTAGTTATCAGCAATCAAAACGTTGCTCAGCAAGGTTCTTTGTTTTCCGCTTGAGGAGAAGTCCTACTCGCAAATTAACTGGATAGTCGCTGTTTCCTCTCGAGATGACCGGGCAATCTGAACGTTGCTCACAAACGTAGTTGACTGAGCGTTTTGAGCACGACACTGACCTTGTTCTAATGTGAGATTAATAACGCAGTGTTTAATGTGGTTGATTTATGAAAGTCTGGCAGAAGTTCGAATCGTGGCAAAGGTTTACAGAACCGACGAACTCTGACAAAAACGGGACTCGAGTCTGACACTTTTCGAAAAGAACTGACAAGAGTTTATGGTAATGAAAAAGCTACGATCACTTGTGAACGATGTTGAAGCATAACACCCATTCCCCACTAATTACCAACCATGATAGTCAACAGTCTTCGGAATTTCATGCTGACTTTAACCGACTGAACTATTGAACGATCCACAGTAGCTCTGTTTCTTCTTTGTCGACGCAGTGCCCCTAGAAGGTATTAGAAAGAAGTCCCAAAGACTGTATGTTAATGGTAGCGTACAGTCAGTAAAACGCTTCGGAAATCGACATCGGTGCGACGAGTGCCTTTTGGCCTTCGGGGTGTCAACCAGTATGCCGCGACGGTAGACGGAAACAGAATTCGTTTCGCGTGACACCTGGGTTATGAATAAGTAGAGTGTTTGAACTATGATCCCGAACTGTTTGGCATGCATGTTATTCTTGTAGTCTAGGCGACGCTATCGGTAACTGTCTAAATACGGTAATATACTGCGACTGTATAAATCTTCAAGAACCTACACCTTCCAAAAGTCGCGTATGTGCGCGACAGTGACATTATTCTGTGTTCTGTAATCTCCATGTGATTGTCTGTAATCTTCTAAGGTAGCGTATCGGCTGATGACGGCCAAAAGCTGCTAGATGGACGTACGGTCGCTAAGTATGACGCGCACTCACATTCCTGTTTAGTGGTTTTCAATGTTCCGCGCAGAAAACGTCAAAGTCAAGCAACCCTTAACGGACATTTTATCATGACGTGTTTTTATAAAGGTGCCGAGTTCGTCATTTTCGAAATGTGTAGGATCTGGGTTTCCAATGCCATGAACTCGAGGTTGATGAAATTTAGTCAACTTAACTGTAATGATTTTACTTTGTGTGAGATGTGTGGTAGTGTTATTGGTTTTTCTTTGTCTCGAGTCAATTTGCCAACCAAGGTTAGTGGAATAATCTGTATCGATGATTGGCAACTGAGCATCCACGGCGAATATGGATGAATGTTGTCGCCTTGGATCCAGCTCTACACCAGATGATGGCTGGTGGAACTTGTCCTGGCCTGACGCCCTGGTATGTTTCAATATTAGCCAGCTTATCACGCGACAACGCAGCACGCATGAAGTCGGGGATATTAGTTACTTCGTGGGCTATTTCCTCGGGCAACTGATTCGCTAGTTGATGTATTGGTACTGGACACCAATTACAAAATATTTTGCAACTTGAAAGTAGACACGGACAATGCGTTGCGAATGTGATAAATTCACATTAATTCGCAGAAGCACATAGGTTTATGGTTCTATCAGGTTCACTAGAAACACCTCCGATGAATCCAAACGGGCACGCTTCAGCAGAATGTTTCTGAGTTCACGATGAAGATATTGATCGTGAGCCCTGGGAACTTCGAAAGTACATTAAGACTTATGGTGGTCTGCCTTCATTGCCGCTTGGAGCAAATTAGCTCAGGAGAAACTTGTTACCTCCGGGAGAAGTTGTGTTTTTCGTCTTACAGGTTACAGGTTACATCTATCGGATATGTTTGCAGGCGACGTGAAAGGAGACAGAGAAGTGAATTATCGATAGGAAAAATACTGTACAAACGCTTCCCGTGCGAACGTCGATGACTAAGTATCTGAATACACCACGTTATTGTTCGTCCGAGACCACGGTTCGACGTGAGACCAGCCTTGTTGTGGCAGTGATATTGAAGCTTTGTGGGATGCTCCAGTTTATACAGCGTTTTTTGCCGCCCAACGACCAAGCCACACGTTAATTAAACGTTCTCAGACGGCTCAAATAGTCTGACGCGATACCTGTGGGTCTGGTCGACTTTCTCCGCATTGTCCCCTATCTATCTCAAAATCAGCGTTCGTTATTCTCAAAAATGAAAGCAAATTTTGTAGGCAAATCTCACGAGTGATTTGAAGTAATTTATGGTGCAGTGTGGGAAAATCCCTGGCAACGGAAGAACAAAAAACGGACATTACTTTATCGTCTTCTCACGCGAGTCGGCAGCCATCGAATCTGCACTGAAGGTTCGCACACTTGAACAAGTACTTCGAAGTTATTGATCTAGCTCTCTTAATTATGGTTGCCAGCATCCTAAACGGATTAGCCTGTCACAGCGACCGAAGGGGAAGCACGCCTGTACATACCTATTACCAGAAGCAGCGTGCGCTGCACCACTTGTTCCACCCAAACACCACATCCTGTGTAAATCCTAAGGTCTAAGGCCAGTAGTGTATGAGTGAAGCCTTTGCGTCCAGCCGGCTAATACTGGTTATTCAATTGATTGGCTAGCATGAAGAGGAAACCCTTATCTCTTGGAAAATAAACACCCAGAGAGACTACAATAACAAGATCTAAACTGACAAGAAAGATATGTAAAATGTAATACGGAAAGATTTTCAGTATAGGAGTGCATTCTAGGGAGGATAAGGATGAAAAACAAAATTCTGATTGGACAGCGAAAAGAACAGGCAAACTATTCATACAATACACCAACAAAAATGAACAAAAAATGAGTAAAAAACTGCAGATATCCAAACGACCATGATCTTGATCGATGCAATCAACAGAAATAGAGCGGATATACTGATATGACCTGCTGAGTCTAACATACGTCTTCTCTTCGCCGACGGTGTACTATGAGTACGTGCATTCGCGGCTGCACACATCGCAACGCCACATAGTCGTCACCACGATCTTTGGCACCGAGGTTCCCTTGCGTACCGTACATTTTCGTTCTCGGCCTCGCAATTACTGCTCGTTGAACTCACAGATGCCCGTCCGAATCGTATTCCTCCAGGCCGTTCCGTTCAACGCTAAGTTCTCCCAACATCTAAAATCAATGTTACAACGTGAGAGAATTACCTGTACAACATCCTGGTATCTCACCTTTTGACAACCATGTTAGGGCACCCACCCTGTGACTGTCCCAGGGCGCCTCCGTCGTGAGAAAGAAGAAAAAAATCACGGCTCAGTCCGAACTAGCGGAACTGTTCAAATCGGTTGAGACTTTTTATACCGCTATGCACATGTGTGATCCTAACTCTTTCTCATGATGGGTGGGAATGTGTGTTCATGACGTGCCCTATAAATAACTTGTACTTGTCGCCCTAAACGCACACGTTTTGTAGCGGAACAAAGCTTCTTATTTTGAACGCTTCTTTTGGCTTGCCGTGGGAGCGAATACGGGACAGTCGCGGTACTATTCGGGACCGAGATTTTCGTGTGAATTGTTACCGGGACGAGAATCCGATTTTATCGAGCGCACCATTCTACCGAGATCGAACCAGCGTATCGTTTAGGTGGGTTTACAACAGACCAGAATGTTGCTTCCGTGTTCTCCGTTGTCCGTACAACCGCTGCTTCGGAATACGCTCATTCCCTTTCGTTGGACATGACCTAGCCAACGAAGCTGATTCTACATCAGCGGGGCTTTCATCCCCTTCATATTTGCTCGCCGCGGTACCTCAGTGTTCGGAACCATGTGGGACTACCGAATACCCTGTATGCTTCTCACATTGCACATGGTAACGGCTCAGATAACACACGTTCCGGTGATACAATGTCCACGTTTCACTGCCGTACAACAGCAGAGACTACCATAAAGCGGTTCTTCCAAAAGCATCTCTCGAAACATCCGAAAGCAACACTAGCCTTCGCCACATGAGCTCTTAACTCGCTATCCACGGACAAATCGATAGACCAGTTGCTATCTAAGTAGGAAAAAATCGCGCTTTTACGGACAGCGTCTCCATTGGCGCAAATTGGGTGTGAAGGGACACAGATAACACCTCTGCTCGGAGAAGGCTGAAAGGAGGGAAACCTCTTACCTGTGTTGATCTCCAGTTCAAATTTGGATGGCGCGGACGCAAAGATCGTCACCAGGCGCTGCAGTTATTCACTGCGTACGAACAACGCGCTATCATCTGCGAACAGGAGCATTCGCATCGTTAAGGTATGTAGCCGGATTGGGGCGCCGAACCGTCAAATATTCAGCAGGCGCCCATCTGTCCCGTACATTACCTCAGCGCCGCCGTTCCCAGAATCCTTAGAAGCAACTGTTAGCATGGCAGCCGAATATAAAATAAATAGGGCTGGGGCTAACACACAACTCTCCTTCACGCCAGCGACAATGCCAAAATCAGAGGTCGACCTACACGATCGTACTTTTGCACACATGTCCAAATGCAATATTCCAAACAACCTGACAAACTTACCTGGGCATCCAGATTTAGTAAGCACCGCCCACAGTACCTCGCAGTTCACGGAATGGAAGGTCTCTACGAAGTCCATGGACAGGGCATATAGAGGATGATTTCATTCCCGACGTTCCTGATGAATTTGTCGAGCGACGAACACCAGGCCGATCGCATTCTCAGGAATATTGGCCTCCAGAACGTCCACATTCAGTCGGTTCAGAAGGATTCTCGCAAGCATCTTGCCTGCGCAGCTCAGCAGACATATGCCTCGATAGCACTCGGTGCACTATTTGCTATCCTTGCCTTTAAACGAGGGTGCTATCAGAACATCATTGAACTCCTGTGACATCACTTCCTACTCCCAGATGGAGTGAACAAACGGGAGAAAAGCGCGTTCCAGCGCAGGTCCGCAATTCTTCAGAATTTCACTTGGTAATCCATCCCCGCATGCAGCTTTTCCATTACACAGTTGTCCAGTCACTCTTTGCACCTCTGACAAATCCGGGGTAGAAGCGAGTGAAGATTTGATGGCCTTTTCCAACAAGCTGTTCACAGTCACTCAGTCAATAGTAGCAGGGCGGTTTAGTAAGCTACCAAAATGTTTGCGCCAGATTTTCATGATATCCTCTAGCTGGGAGTACGGACACTCGGGGTCCACGTCAACCAGTGCTTTGGTGGACTAGATGGATGGACCGAAATTCGCCTTGAACGAATCGTACAACGACTCATGTTGTTGGCGAATGTCGTAGCCCTGCATCTGCTCACCCTGCCTCCTCAACCAGTCGCCCTTGATTCCGCACAAATACCTGACCAGTTGACAAAGAGTACTCCGGAATGTCGCTCTCTTGGTTTCATTGTCCGGGTCCACTGTGGAAGCACCAAACGCTGCATTCTTTTCTTGTACCACTTAACAGATAACCATATTGTTGTCGTCGAACCAGTCCGTGCGTTTCTGACGATCCACACCGATTTACTCGATGGCTGCTCTCGTGATCCGTTCCTTGATGAATTGCCACGTACCCTAAACGGGTAGTGAATACAGAAGCGTCGTGCAGACGAGCAGTAACTGCGCGTTGAAAAGCAGTCTTCGTCTCGCGGTTGTCCGATCGGTTGACATCCAAATTCTGTCGTTGTCCGGAAGATAAACAGGCCTACAAACACGGACAAATAATTTAGTCCAGACCAGCCTATGCTCTGTGCTACATTCAGTGCCGTGCACCACCCGCGTGATACGCACTTCACGAATTTCGCGCTGCCGCACAATCATGTAATCAAGCAGATGGTGATGACCACTTCATGGATGAGTCCACTTCGTGATATCGCTCGTATCCAGTTGGAATCAGGTATTCTTGATAGCCAGCTCGTGAGTAGCACACAGGTGGAGCAGACGATCACCGTTCTCATTGACTGAACCAATGCCATAGAGTCCGAGGACTCTTGGCCAAGCTACCAAGTTGCGCCCAACTCGAGCGTTCGTCACTCAGAACAAACAGTCGGTCAGTCACTGGCACCGATCGGATTGTGGTGGACAGTTGATCATAGAACTGATCCTTTGTATCATCACTGTGACACATAGTTGGACCATAAACACTAACAAATGTAGCACACTTACCTCGACCGAGTCGCAGGCTGATGTCGTGCGGTTCGCCTATTATCAAAGCGTTGATGTGATCAGCGACTGCGAAACAGACACTGCTCCTCGGCACCGTCTCTCGGGTAACCTATCTCATAGAAAGTGTACTCGGCACCTGCTTCCCGCAACTTACCTTGGTTCACAAGCCTTGTCTCGTTCAAGGCTGTTACGTCGAATTCATAGTGACGCAGTTCTATCGCGTTCAGTGCGGTGCACCGTACTGGCCGTCCTCTAGAGCTGCATCGATCCAGCAGCGTGCGCACATCCTATGCTCCAACACAGAGCGTCTTGCGTCCCCGGGCCTGCTTCAGATTGCTCTTCGTGTTACTGAGACTTCAGTTAACATTATCTGCTCGGGGATTAATATATTGGGGGGACAGTATGAGGGTGAGTGATTGGCAGTAGCATATTTTCGCCTATCCACCCTGCCATGTGCAGCAGACAGGGCGACCCGGTTTATCCTGCGCGACGGCCGATGTAGTATGGTATTCCGTTTCTGTTGTAAAGTCATGGTTTTTATGGGCTTAGGATACTGCCAGGACGCCCAGACCTAGGCAGGAGAGCGATTGGGGCTTTCAACCAAAGCCTTTGGCTCAAAAGCCTGTACAGCAAGGCAGCAGATGACACACACGCACAAATACACAGCAGCACCATCCACCCAGAACAGGCTCACCAGTCACAGCTCGAGAGATTCAGGAAACGCAGGAACAGTACTGTTGCACAAACAAATCTATCACACATCCACGCAAGATCAGATCAAGCAAAAACAAATATCAAACTGAACCAAAACTCAACACACTGGTACCACCCCTATCGAACTCATCTTGAATATTGAAGCACTTATGCCGTGTATAACTGCGGCGTGCAATGAATTGCCTCTTTGGACGGTGACAGATCTTACGCCATTCCAACATAGAGGTGACATGTGCATAAATAGGACTGGAGCTACGTAATGATGTTATCACGAATGCTACAACGTCATTGGCCCCTGCATCTTTGGTTCCTGCGTGAAATATTTTGACTGTTCGGTGTGCCACAAAATCAGCTTCGTAGCTCAGCTGGTAGAGAGCTTGCCTATTTTTGTCATGTCATTTCTGTTGCTAGTGCGTGTCCAGCTGGAACCCAGATTACTCGCAGCCGCGTCCCTCTCGAGCTACATAAATGCTGAAATCCACAAGCACGTTGGATTCGCTACTACTCGAAATAGGTTGAGTAGTTCGTTTAAAAAAAATATTTTCTGCGCTCATATCACTCTGGTTCACCATATTTTCCAAAAATGATAGCTTCTCTCCTTAAAATGAGAACTGAAATCACTCCAAATGACCTGTAGAAACAATCAAAATCCCATCATTTTCTATTGGTCTAATCTGATTTCCATTGACTTACTTGCCCACATTCACGTGCGACGGATTATTCAAATATAGGTAAAGCGCAAAAAGTTCTTCCGTTGTTCACACCGATAGTGATGGTGAATCGTCAGTCGCCGAGATTCCCCTTGCTATTTTGTCCGGTTGGATTGATTGGCCTATCCTGCAAGCATTAAATGATTCAACACATACAACAGTAAACTTTTGGAATGCGGTTGTGCTCTACAATGCGTGTGTGCGCGAACTGCGCCTCGAATGCTTGACCACTTGTCCCACGTACAGTGTCTTACATTGTGATGGCGTAAAGTGAATACCACTTCGTCTTTTCGGGTGATCCAGCACCACGTTACGCCAATTCTGCTATCGCCGACCTATTCTCATTCCTTGGCGTGATGGTAAGACTTACAGACTGCATCAGTTCGGAGGACTTTTTACTTCCCAGGCACACCCATGTCAGACAAAAAGCAGCTGCACTCAGTATGTTGCACTACTGACCGCGTGGGGCACAATCCTATGACTATACAGCAGAAAAAATTCTATGGTTACAGCAGTGCTGTCTTCTGTTTAAAAAAGGAGAGTTGAAGAAGGCACCCTCAAATGCAAGGACACTCCGGTCGCTCAGTGGGTGACAGTGATCGCCGGCGTACCATCTAACACGGTCGAAAAACTTTTGACATCGCTCGGTTGTCTGTTGTAGTTACGAGTACATCCGCTGCGCCCATCAGTGACCGGAATCAGACAGTAATTTCTTATTAATTGTTACCCCGGCCTAGGCAAGCTTCTCACTGTCAAGTAAGTCAGACCGTTGAGTCATTAGTTCTGGGTATGGTCCCTCAAGTAAACCCTGCCTCCCGTTGTCTCGCAGGTCGGACTTTTGAGTCGGAGATTCAAGGTGACGTCCCTCAAGTCAACCCTATTTCACGGCATAAACGACCTGTAAGTATCAGAAGTGATCGTTGCCGTGACAAACCAGTCTACTCATATTTACCTTCTTCCTCCTCCAGTGCTAATTACTCTCTCTCCAAACCAAGACTACTGATAAACGCTGGCGCTTTTAACACCCGCGTTATTTGAAGAATAGGTCGGCAAGCTGTTGTGGCGAGCATCCTTTCAAGTCTGGAACCGGATGTGCTCCTATACTGTCCTAACATTTTCCCTCGCTTGGATTCGTTCTTAGATGGGTCAGCGGCTCTTTCCCAGGATCTCTGGTCAAGATGGAGTGGGGATTGCACTGGGCTCTAGGTCAGCAAAACCTGCCTGATTGAATTTCAGCAAATGGTCGTCCATATGTCTTCAGACTTAGAACTTCATTAAAAGCATCTACCAGTGTTTATCTTCTATCTGTTCTGTTCAAATATCTTCATATGCTGCAAAAGACAATAGTTCAGATGCCGTCAAGGACGCCTTCTACGATGCTGTCTCTGATCATTTGAAGCCCTGATTTTTCACAGTTGAGTCTCATCTAAAATCATAAACCTGCCACAATAATCATTAGTAATACAATTTCTATGCTCAACAGTGGTGTTGGTGGATTCCAGCGTGAACTGTTCAAGAAATCCTGCCTGGGCAGTCGATCCCCTGGATCATTTGGTGGATTCCATATGAGACAGTAGGACGGGTGGGTAACCAAGTCCAAATGTGAAATTTCCGAGCTCCTGGCGTGGCTTCGTAGCTCAGCTGGCAGGACGCTTGCCATGTTGGGGCACTGTGTTTCTGCCGCAGGTTCGAATCCAGTCGAAGCTCTGACTTTTCACAGTTGGGTCTTATCTAAAATCATAAATCTGCCACACTACTCATTAGTAATATCTTTGAAATAAATTAGGCACTCAGACATCGCTGTGCTTGTTAGTGATAGGAACGTACCGCTCGGTTGTCTTACTGCAGATGAGAAGTGACTAAGAGTTATGCTCGATGTCTGTTAATGGCACTAACAGTGGTGTTCAACAGTCACAATTGTGCGATTCTTGCAAAGTTTCTTTGTCGGGTAGCACACTTTAGCACAAAAGATGACAGTCCGTCACATGAAGACCACCTTATGCATCTTAACCACAGACGCAAATTGATCATAATGCCGTCAGCTGTTGGTAGCGCTACTCTGTTGAAGGCTGTCGTTTATTTTGGAGTGACTATCTTGACTCGGATCATGCTGTTGTCTCTACGCGTTTTGTTTTATCGTATAGTCAGAGATCTTTTGGATATAAACATCACGTGGTTCCTACAATTTGCTGAAGTCGTCGCGATAAACCTGCGCTCTATGTACAATAGCAATTATTCGTGAACCTTAAGCTGCCTTGGACCTGAGTTGCAATGTGTCCTTCAGGACACGTTTTGATGTTTGTTCTTCGTTTCTTTGTTCATATCCCCACAAGCCATGTAGAGGGCAGATTGAAAGTTTTTCCCGTTATTGGTTAGTTGATACTGACGAGCCGATACGAAATGCATCTAACAGTGTTCTTCTTCTAACTGTTTTTACTTCATAAAGTATTCGGTTGGAAATTGAGCAACAAAGATCCATGAAGTGCCTATCATACAGCACCGACAGGTAAAATGTCTGGGTCACAACTGAGCAAAAATCTCATCGGCTGTTCGAACCTCTTGTGAGTAGATCTACTTCCAAAAAATCACTACAAGTACAACGTCAGTGGATTTCCGCTGATTCGGTGGAACTTATGAATAAACGTCAATGATCCTCCCAGACTTCGAATATGACAAGGACGGCAGTGGACTGAAACGCAGCCGTACGAAAAGTCTGTATATAAACCATGAGGCTTACATCTCCGAGAGAGTCAAAGAGATGGAAAAGGCATTTTTACCGGGGAACAGCTGGTTGCCGTCTTCCCTGATTGATGGTTGGGATTGTCCGTCGGCAATGTATTAGTGAGAATATACGTGAGAAAGACGGTCCACGACCTGATAGTCTGTCAGGGCGACTTGACAGGTAGGCTAAGTGCTTCGAGGAATAGCTCAATCGTCCTGAGACAACTCATTCAGTTGTGAATGATGGAGATTTTGTGGTTAGGTGTGATATCCCAGCCACTGTTTCGTCGAAAACCGAAGTGGCTTTGGAGTTTAAGATACTGAAGGTGCGGAGCTATATTCTTCAGTACACTTCAAAGATGACAGCAAAAGGTTGTTGTTTGAACTAATCACACTCCTTTGTTCCATATGAAAGACTGAGGAAGTGTTCTATGACCGACGCTCATTAACATTTTCAAGAAAAGTGCTAAAACATCACATGACAGCCACAGAGGCATCAGCCTTGTCTTCATCGCATCCAAGATGTTCATTGGTCACATAGTATGGTGGCTTCTGAAACACAGGGAGAGCCGTAGAGGGAAGAACGATCAGGTTTTCAGCGGGTGTAACAATCATGTCTTCACCTTGCGACAGACAATAGAACATCGGCACTCCTCTCAACTAACGTTCGTGGTATTTTTGGGTGTGAAGTCCGCTTTGGATTCGGTTGCCGGACAAACTCTGAGGTTGTCTCCATCACAAAGGAGTTCATATGGTGTAGGCAATTTCTTAAAATCGCTTCATGTCTTCCCTAAGTGCACGGCATGCATTTGTAAGCGGTTTTTCTGAAGCATTCTCCACGTCAAATGGCGCTTGGCAAGAGCGTCTGATCTCTCCCCTACTTTTCAACTGGGATGGACGATATTCTGTGAGTACTCAGAAGTCTCGAGGATCTTAGAGTGAAGCTTGTAACAAGTAACAAACTGATTGATATTAAGTACGTGGATGACATTGGTTTACTTAATTCATCTGCGGAGAACATGTAGACGATGCCGAATGGATTAAATAATATGGTTGGTCTGCATAGTATGCACTTTGCATCTCCAGAGTATAGAGTGATGATGCAAAATTGGGTTGGCAGTGATGCTGTCTTTTTTATTGGAATTGCGTATGGGAATGTTCGCGGGCTGTTTGTTGTTGATCATCTGTCGCGATTTCTGTAAATAGTAAGCTTCATGTATGTGAATTGATTGTTTTCGTTTTGTGTTTGTTGCTTTGATCGTGTTCTGTTTGTGTGGATCATGATTTATTGTTTCGCACATATTCCGACTTGCTGTGATTATTCTGCGACTGATCAGTTATTGTTTACAGTCGTTTTTGATGATGATGTAGTTGTTGGTGTATTAGTTATCCATAGTTTTGTGCTGATTTCTTCCTGTCGTTTTGCGTATGTGTTTACGCTTTTGTCTGTGTGGTTGTTATTGTGCTCTGATAGTCATTGTGTGTATTGTTTGTTGCGTTAGCTTCTTTGCTTTGTTTGGTGTATTTGGTTGTTCTAGCTCTACTTTGTGTTGTTTCATGTGTTATGTTTGATTGCGTTACGTTGTTCATGATATCTTTATGGTTTCGCCAGTGTTTATATATATATATATATATATATATATATATATATATA
>JTDE01005317.1:7561-19249 GCA_014338405.1 Paragonimus skrjabini miyazakii
ATGGGCCTCTAAAATGTTCGCATTCAGTCGATCCAGAGGGAATATTGCGAGCACAACTCAACAGACCTATGCTCTGATAGCTGTCAAGGCATTGCTTGCTACCCTTGTCTTTAAACAAAGTTATTATCACAGCATCCTTGAAATCTTGTAACAGACTGAAGATAGCTTTAAGTGAATTGCAGAACTCCTTGTGATGCCGGCGATAGACGTAGCCCTGCATCCTCTCATCTCACTCCCTCCACCAGTCATCCTCGATTCGGCGAATACGTTTGGCCAGTTGACGGCGAATGCTCCGGAATGTCGCTCTCTTGTCTTCATTGTCCGGGTCCGTTGTGAAAGCGACAAACGCTACACTCCTCTCTCACACTAAGTTGGAGATAACCACGTTGTTTTTATCGAACCAGTCCGCAGGTTTCTGGTGTTCAACCCCGATGGTCTCGGTTGCTGCTGCTATGACTTGTCCTTTCAGTTGTTGTCACATACTCTCGGGGGTGGCAGATACAGGAGCGTCCCGGAAACTAGGAGCACCAACACACTGAAAGGCAGCCATCGCCTCAAAATTCTCCAATCGCTTGACATCCAACTTTTGCCGTTGTCCGGATGATCCACAATAAAACAGGCTTGCAGACATGAATAAACAATCTGTTTCTGTTCAGTCTATGATGTGTAATACATTCAACGCCACACATCACTCGCATGATACGCACCTCACAAAAGTCGCAATGTAGATAACCTCTTTGTGACTGAGTCCATGTCGTGATGTCGCTTGCATCCAACTGGAATCCGCTGTTTTCGATAGCCAGCTCGTGATTAGCACACACGTGCAACAGACGATCACCGTTATCTTTAACTGCACTAATGACGTGGTATCCGAGCATTCCCGACCAGCTTACGGAGTCGCTCCCAACTCGGGCGTCCAAATCATCCAGAACAAACAATCGATCGCTCACCGGTGTCGACCAGACTGTGGCGGACAGCCGATCATAAAACCCGTCATTTGTGTCATTAGTGTGACACATAGTTGGATCATGAACATCAACAAATGTGACACACTCACCTCGACCGAGTCGATGGATAATGCCGTGTGGTTCGCCTTTCGTCCAAGCATTCGTGCGATCAGCAACTGCGAAATAGACACCATGCTTCAAGTACTGTCTGCTGGGTAACCCACCCAGTAGAAGGTGTAACCAGCACTTGCTCTTCAAGACTTACTTCGGTCTACAAGCCTTGTTTCACTCAAGGCTGCCACATTGATTCCATACCAACGCAGTAAAATCGTGATCAGTGCGTTTTGGCGTTCTGTGCGTCTTGTGGTGTTGCACCGATCCAGCAGAGTGCGCACATTCCATGTCCCAAAGGAAGGCGCCTAACGCCTCTGGACGTGTCTTGCGTTGGTCCTCATTCTACTGAGATTGGAGTAAGCATTGTCTGGGATTCGTGTTGATGGAGTCGTCAGGGGAGGGGAAGGGGAGGGTTTGACAGTAGTTTTCAGCTGCACCAGCCGCACAGCATATACTTCAGTCGAGTTTAACCCGATAGGTCTGATATCTACTACCATCACGCACCATTTCGATTACTGGCATTCATAGAAATTTATTAGAATTTGAACTTGTTCAAACAGACGGTGATTTCTAACAGTACTCATTACTCGGAATACATAGAGTAAATTGGCAATAGTCCAGTGGATCAACTCGGAGTGTTCAGTTGAATTGTAATCTTTCAATTACACTTCGCTATCCTATGCAATTCGTAGGCTTTACTGGTCACATAACCCGATTCTTTGGAAAACACTTACGGATAATCGAGCATTCGGTTTACGTTTGACCTGCACAATTTGTTGCGTGGACCACATGTTTGACATTGCGGGTGCAAGTGTGTGTATTTCGATCATAATGTTATCTAATCACAATACGCCTCGTGCAACCGACCATTTCCATCACTGTTGGTCAAACTAGACTAACACAATATGGGACCGTTGCTTAAATGAATTTAGTTCCAACTTGTCGTTCCCAATTACTAATCCAATTCACCGACCTAACTCAGCTATGAAATATTGGACACCAATCATAAACACTGTGTACACTAAGCCTTTAAGCCATAAAATGACATATTTACATGCATACATCTATCTATCTTAATCATGTCTTTCAACTGGAGAATGTAATCCGACTCTCGAGGAAAAGACTCCATCAAATCATCCGTTTTCCACCTCATATCAACAATCGGCTCGGGCGTTCTTATCGACTAAATGCCAACATCCTACCATGCCGGGACAACATCGACGCGCACACAACGTCTAACAGATGTGGTGCACATTATTGCCGTACACAAGATTGGAGCTCAGGCCACGATTTTCTGAAGCATCCGTGTTGACCACATCAGTGAAGATTGAATGGTGTTGCGCCTCAGCAACGTTCGAATAAGGTTCAACGCTATGCACTACTGACGAGCTGTAACAAGAGGAAAGTCAAGTTTAGTACATTAATTCGAAACTGACCATTGGAAATTCTTGGTGGATACGAACTCCGCATTCTAGTTAACATGAACTCTGCGTCGGTGATCTGTAAAAGGTGAATTCTAAATTAATCTGTAATCATATCCATATCAACAAACATCATACACATCACTGCATGCGATAAATCATGGCGCAGTCTGATCGTCTTATGCCGTCTCGTGAAATGTAATCTGAGAACGGCTTTGTGATACCAATCTGATCAATTCGGATGTCCATCAACAGGGATACAAAGCGTCCATAAAGGCGTGCCGTGCTGTTTTCGTGTCCGGCCTTGTGTTTGACAGTGGCGAACGTCAAAGTACGCTACCACCATCTCCAGACACAAGAAACTTGTCTTGTATAACTTATAATCCCTCACAGTTGACGGTATCCGTTTCGGATTGGCCTGTCACAGTGTCCGAAACAGAAACACTCTCCACAGGTGGCTTGAGCTGCACCAATTGTGGCTCCACTCATACACCATATTTACAGTATCCACTTGAGGAACTAAGACTACGAGGCGTGAGAGTGAAGGTCATGATGGTCCGGCCGTCCAATACTGATAAGCCACATGGTAGGCTAGTAAGACAATGGAAATTTTGTCTCTCCAACAGCAAACAAAGAGTCCGACGGAATGAGCTAAGTTGGCAAGAACGATATTTGGATTGAGGTTGAGATCCAAGTTGGAGTGTAAACCAGCACGGCACTGACAATGCTGAACATCCATAATACAGTGGTTTCCAGACCTTATTATGAAAGTATTGACGTCTTCAATTCTGGGACGAACGGTAGAACATCTTTTAAGTTTATTGTCGTAGTCAGTATTTTTCGAGAGAATCTGTGTCCAAACCCTGGTTGTTATGTATATCCTTCGTCTAACAAGACCTGATTAAGCAACCACCATCCACTCTGAACTGTGTACTACTTGCAAACATTTCTGTCTACTGTAAATAATATTTTGATGGAGCCTGTTTAAAAATATCCAGGAGGCTGCTGATGAACAAGATATCGCTTTCGATATGTCTTTATGAAGTAACTATTTTTGTCCGTGTATGCTCAAGTTCATTACGACTGTTTAGTGTGTCATGAGCACCGTTCAAACTGCTTACGTTAAACAGTGATCAGCACCGGAGGCGCTAAGTTGATGTCCACTGACCCGACATATGAATGATTCAGTGAAATAACAGTGAGGTGAGCCATCATGTTGTAGCTCTACTATCGTCGACCCTTTTCCACGTGGATATGCCCTGACAGGAAACTGGGTCTGCATGACAAATCGTTGCGATCAATACCGGTCATGTACTATTTTAATTCAAAGAACACCGAAGGAATATCCAACCGAAAGGCTTGTCAGTTCAGTTACCCATTCAGTTTATTTTCCACTCACTGGAAGTCCTCAAATACATCTGCGAGTATATTGATATATCAGACATTAATATCTGCATCCCAACGGTGACTAAATCTCAATGGAAAGTTCTATCACAAAAACAGACGATAAACTACTTGATCTTCATTGGGTCTGTTGCATGCCGATTTCTATATGGAAACGTTTGGTATCTCAGTAAGTGACATACAATTATTTCGCCACTACGTAGACTATATTTTTACCTGTGTTGGGGTATTCCGCCGAGAGTTGGAATGCACGCACTTTCTGCCTGACAGTCCCAACAATATGACAGATAAAACAGTAACGTGCCAAATGGTGACAGTGGAGAAGGAACCCATTTCTATCAATTT
This sequence comes from Paragonimus skrjabini miyazakii, assembly GCA_014338405.1. Taxonomy (NCBI): domain Eukaryota; kingdom Metazoa; phylum Platyhelminthes; class Trematoda; order Plagiorchiida; family Troglotrematidae; genus Paragonimus; species Paragonimus skrjabini miyazakii. The sequence continues at coordinate 11,793 of JTDE01005317.1, forward strand.
CTTCCATAAGGGTGATTCATTTGTAGAGTTGCTTAGTCCCCGTGTATACAATGACCCGCGTCGAACGTTTCCAGCATCCACGTTTCGTTTATTTTTCACCACTAACCCACTAATGCTTCTTGGTCTGAATGACAAGTTACCTGTCCACATTCAGAAGCAAGCTCGTGTACCCACTTAGCTACTGTTGTACAGAAGAACACATTGAGCGTACAAGTAGGTCCGCGTTAAAAATTATGAGAATCATTTGGCCGATTAAGAACTGGACTAAGTAATTCGATACTTAGCGCGATCATCGCCCACTTGGTAAACTCGAATCACACAGTTAACCGGGATGTGTTGTCCAAGGACGTCTACAAAGTTTCAATGAGCCATACGAACTCAACTCAACAGCACCGTTTAGTAACGACTGGAGCGACTACCACTCGATTAAGCACTTCAAAGATGTGCGCACAGAAGTTATTTCTTCGAGCCCATACACTACTGTGGACAATGATCCATCCACTATAATATGATATCATTTACGTACCATATATCAGTTTTGGGCCATGCAATTAAAAACCAGACCCTACACTATCAGACTGTGCAGAGAACTCATACGTACTGTTTGATCTATAAGCATATATTGATCTGGTGTTGAGACCTCGAAAACACGTCTCTCGCCCTCTTTGTGCTGAAGTTATGGCAGTAACAGAAAGGTTGAACTACTTACACATTATTAGTGACATAAATGTTCTTCTCAAACATTTCCAGTGTCACGTACCAAAGTGCTTTGTGCTAAAATCCCAAGTGATCTCGTCCATATTTTCACCACAAACCGCATGAGCAAAAGACAGTTCGATGCGTTGTTCTGTTTTCAGATTACTGATACATCGTTAGTTTATTCGCGTTTCAGCAGTGCGATCTAATTCAAGCATGCTGAATTCGTCCGGACCAGATTATGCGCGGCTGCTGAACTGAATTGAGAACAGTGTAATACAACATAAATCAACATGTCCATAATCAGTCAGACAGACACACAAAACGAACTAATCACACCAACGCTCACAGGTTCGGTGTGCCTTCGGTGAATTGGAAGTATCGACTCCAAACCGATCTACCATCATAAGCATCTACACTCACAGTCCGTGCAATCCTTGAGAAGTCAGTTTGTGAACAAACATGATACTTGTGAGAAGGGCGTCACGCCCACCTACCCCGTTTAGGCCAGTTCAATCAGCACTCACACGTTTCAACACGTTATCCGAATTCGTAATCACAAAACCAGTAACTGTATGATGCGAATGTTTTGTGTCGACCCTAAGTAAACGGCGTTTTCATCGTCGATATATCCTTCTTTATGAAAAAGTAGTTTTCTATAGGGAACGGAACACCTCACTCTGGACCACATTTCTGTGTGAGTTGTCCCCGCCGATCTGGACAACGCAACAAGTTGCTAGCATCACGGCACCGATACAATGGTTATCTAGGACATGTTGACAGGAAGCGGAATGACACGGCTGGATAACGAGGCCACAAAACTGAGATGTGCAAATCGACGCTTACTGTCTACAGAACGTGGCTACGATACGTCTTGGCAGTAGCTTATATTCACCTGTCTACCTTGCCGCAAACAGCAAATAGGGTGAGCCGGTTTACCCTGCGCGACGGCCGATTCTGTATAGTATTCAGTTTACGTTGCATAATCATAGGTTATATTGGCTTTAGATACTACCAGGACGCTCAGGCCTAGACAGCAGGTCGATTAAATCTTCCAGCCAAAGCCTTTGGCTCAAAAGCTTGTACCACAAGGCAGTGGGTATCACACACACAGTCACACACATTCGCAACTTCCTCGATCACCAACGACAATCAAATTGTAATAGCTATATACAGGCTCAAAAGCCACACATCCATAAAGTCAACACACATTAAACCAATACTACCGCAGAGATAATCAACTCATAACCACAAAGCTAGACAGGGTTGGAGCAAACATCAGGCCAAAACAAAAGAACACCTTGACGTCATCCACAACTAGTCCAGCGGCCTTTCGTCTGGTGGATTCACTTTGGCCAACCTGACAAGATTGCACCTGCAAGGACCGATGTCGCAATCAGCATAGCGCGCCAAATCAAAACAGCACACAAGCCCGGTCGTAATGCCAATCTGGCCAAAAAAAGCAGTTTGGAAGCTATAACACAACACACATATACACGACTTGTTTTTGTGGGGCACATTTAATTTCCTTATAGGGGCACGGTTGAAAAGAATACGTCTCAATTTACTTGTTTACATAGCGCTTACATTTAAGAAACTTGTCCATGAAATAGAAAAATTCAACTAGTACCATACTACAATATTAGCAGTACGTCAGTAGATATTGTTATAGTGGTATGCCATTATTGAGATCTAATCCTCGAAAAAGAAGATTCCACAATTCATTGAGTAGGTGTGAGCCAAATCTAGCTGTTCAGTTTCTGACCCACCTCACAATAAAGCACTACAAATTTCATTAACTCAAAATACTGTTGTGATCTGCCTGAGGTTTTTGAACCTGCTACTCATTTAGAGAGAATAGTTCACCAACGTAAGTACACTACTGACGAGCTCTAATGAGAGCGAAACTCGAGTCTTGTGCTTCTTTTGGAAAGGGGCCGACTGGAAAGTTTATGGGGATGCGACAGCTGCGATCAATTGTGGGTGATGTTCAACTTGAAAACCAGAGCAAGTTGGAGCAAACATCAGGCCAAAACGAAAGAACACCCCGACACAATTCATAACTAGTCCAACGGCCTTTTGTCGGGCTGCTTCACTTTGACCAATCTGATACAGTTGAACCTGCAAGGACCGATGTCGCAATCAGCATAGCTCGCCAGATCAAAACAGCACACCAACCCGACGACCATGCCAAGGTGACAGAGAAAGCAGGTTTGTAAATTATAACACAACATACAAATGTATGACTTGTTTTCGTGGGGCACATTTAATTTCCTTATAGGGGCACGGTTGAAAAGAACACGTCTCAATTTACTTGTTCACATAACGCTTACATTTAAGAAACTTGTCCATGAAATACAAAAATGCAGTTACTACCATACTACAATATCAGCAGTACGTCAGTAGATATTGTTACAGTGGTATGCCATTATTGAAATCTAGGTCTCAGAACAGAAGATTCCACAATTCAATGAGGAGGTGTGAACCAACTCTAGCTGTTCAGTTTCTGACCCACCTCACAATAAAGCACTACAAATTTCATTAACTCCAAATACTGTTGTGATATGCCTGAGTTTTTTAACCTGTTACTCATTTAGAGAGAATAGTTCACAAACGTAAGTACACAAGAAGTTGAAGTGGAATCAATAAATGAATCGACAACGTTACCAAACAATCTACGGTAACTGTCCACAACAAATTCCACCACACTACTTTTGCTATAAGTTAGAATAAAGCTCCTTTCAATGACAGAGTAACTTCAGTGAATTCAATTCCTCCGGCGTGCTAAAATCGACTGTTGCCACAACTAACTTCCAGTAACAACGACAACGTGCTAGCAGAAACCGAGGCACGCGAGGACGAAATGTGTGATCATTCAGACAATAGACAAGTAGTTTATATGTACAATGAACGTAACAGGTAGGAACAGGGAATAACAAGAGAGTAAATGGATAACAGACTCTACAAAGTCAACGGCCGGCTGTTCTGTCTAACGTCAATCGACTGTTTGCAGACGACTGACTGCCACGTCAAACACCCAGTTCATTTACGTTAAAACCAATATTCCTCTTTCAATTGCTTCGCTGTTTTTTTCATGCGTTCAAGCTCTAGAGCATTACACATTGAGAATGACCAAAGTAGTTATTTGAAAAACCGTAGTCTTAAGATTACAGCGAACTCTGTTCGAACTCACCCTCATATTGAAAGCTTTGACCATATAGGTGAATGGATGACAATTCATACACCGCATTGAGATCCACGAAGAATGCTGCCCGGTATTCACTGGAATCCGGAATTATCATCGTCCAATGGTTACCATCTACAAGATTCTCCATCAGGAACCCACGACCGCGGACCGTTTTGTTTAGGGCAATATTAGTCTCTCTCGCAATACCTTGACCTAAAACAAAAAAGCAAAAAGAACAAATCAGTATAACAATTTGACCATCATTTAATCACGCGTCTAAAAATGAGAGCGCGGGAGCGTAGTGCAATGAGGCAACGAACGAACCGGTGACTCCCTGAATGAGAAATGGCAAGACATATTCCAGGACAGCGATCATGAACATTTATTGCGATCGACTAATCTTGCATAGAAAACTTACTCAGTGACTCCAGCTATATATATATTTATATTTATGTATATTTATATTTATGTATATATATATGTTTGTATTCTCACCTATATAACATCGATTGGTGTCGATTGGTTTTGTTTACCTAACTGGGATCGAAGTCACCAGTATTGTAGGTTAGCAATCAATCGAGTTTCTGTCACATTAGGGCCACTCAAACAACACAAAACCGTTCTGGCCGTTAATGAGTTCAATACAAAATCATCCAGGGCAAGGGCAAAACATTTTACTGCAAATCACATGCACCCCTGAGTTATGCCGTTAACGTAGGGACGGTAACTTGCCTGACATTGTTTATCGGAAATAGTAGATGTCGCAACAGAAAAACATGTTGCATGAGTAAACATTTACTGCGTAAAATTGAACGGAATATACAATGAGGAGTTCACAGTGTAAACCCGCATAAACATTCAAGTCCGGTTAGTTACATTTTGAAAATTTAGTAGGAAATAAATAAAAAATGAATGAAGTGCAAACTATTGAGTCTCAGAAAGTATCAAGAGGAATTCATTAACGAATTCGGAATCCAGGTAGTGCACCACCTGTTGAAGCTCCTCATTAAATGTGGGTGATATTGAACCCGTCTAGCGCATCTACTGCCTAACTATTCTGAATCACTCAGAATACATGGCCACTTATTTGAACACAGAAATATACTACGTTTTTGGATGAATGCCGTTCTCCAACCACACACCTTTGGCGCAGCCGAGATGTCTATCACCTTCTTCTATTAGCAGCGTTTGATGACTCATTTTCAAACAGTGATACACGAACCGTCTGAATTGCGTTCCAACTGAAATTTCTGTTCCAAATACTCAGCTATTCATTCACGATAACCCCAAAAAGGCACATATGGCGTACATCTCGTTCTAAGATCACTCCATTTCCAGGTAAACCGTATCGACAGCATGAGAAACCAGTCGGTGTTTGAGGGTTGTTTCACATCTATGTGGACTGTCCTTGATTTTAAGCACACCTGTATACTATCATATTTCTTTTCAATTACACGACTTCTTTTCAGTCTCATAGGACCAAATTACTCCAAATCGACGTTTAAGAATGGATGTGAACCAAGGTGCGCTCTATCTAACAGCGACCTGCAATACTCCTAGCCAAGGCAGCACTATGTAAGGTTCAAAATAGTGTAAGATATCAAGCAAGTGCCTGAAGAAAATATCCGCTACGCGATACACCTTAGACAACATGGTGCAAGACGTTAAATCGAATTCCACAAGTGAAGTAAGTAATCTGTTGCCTATTAGAAGGAGATCGTCAGTCATAATCGGAAGCAGGTTAGAAAAATTGCTTCACTTCGGTGTCTTTTTTTCCCGACTAGCAAACAAGTTAGATGAAAATCCTATTTCACGAGGAGAAGCTTTTAGCTGCACCAGCCACACAACATCTACTTCTAATTGAGTGTAACTCGATAGATGTCATCTGGTCTACCATCACGCGCCATTTTAATTACTGGTATTCAAAAAAAATTCACCATAATTTGAACCTGTTCAAACAGACGATGACTTTTAACAATACGTGTCAGTTGGAATACTTAAAGCAAATTGGCGATAATGTCGTTTATCAATTCGGAGTATTCAGTTGAATTGTAATCAATCACTCAATTCCATTTCGTCGGTCTAGACCCTATGAAATTCTAGATACGATAATTACATCGTTCATCATCTACAGCCTTTTCATTACGTGACGAACAACTCTTACTACACAATGATCCACGAACAGACAAGTTGCTACAAAACAGCCTAGGTCAGTTGCTAAAATGAACTTCAGTTTCACTGAACGCAATCGAAATGGAAGCACTCTCGGTAGGTCTCAGTTTTGATCAGTTTGAGCTTTTATGTGATCAAGTGAAAACTTTAAAGCCCACATCTAATGATGCAACTAGTTGATTCAAAGGTAAGCTGGTTGATTTGGCCCATCACTACCGACGTATACCAATCAAACTAAATTGTCTGTTGAGTGGAACGTATGTATATTCCTGTGAACAGTCAAAGAATGATCCGAACATTATCACCTTACCACCGAACAAGGGCTCCGGTGTAATCAAACTGAATAAAACTGACTATATGGTTAAAATGTCACAAATTCTGGCAGACTGCACAAAATTCCGCCTGCATGCTAAACAGAAAGATTTCACTATATCTGTTGAAAAAGAAGTCACCAACTGTCTCCGGAACCTAAGAAAGGGCGGTCTGATTGATCAGAAAGCCTTCTATGAACTCTCACCCAAAGGATCCCAGATACTCACAATGTATGGCTTACCAAAAGTCCACACATCTGGCATACCTTTGAGATTCCTACAATTAATGGTCAATTCGCCGTAGCATAAATTGACCCAGTGACTCGTCCGGTTACTGGAGCCACTACGCAGGAAGATTGTTGAACATAATCTGAAAGACTCATTTTCACTTGTTGATTCCATTAAAGGTCTCAAAATAAAAGACAAGATAATGGTATGTTTTGATGTAAAATCACTCTTTACAAATGTTTCGCTAACCGAAGTGATATCGATTATTCATGATTTTGCAGCAGAGCACAACATATCCCTCACACTACTTTTGTTTGGAATTCGTAAGCTGTGTATTATGAATATTCATTTTTTGCCGGCAAATCGATGGTGTAGCGATGGGAAGTCCACTGAGGCTGGTACTTGCTGATATTTTTATGGCGTATCAACACAGACACGTAGCAACTGCTATTCATTCCACAACGCTGTGGAGTGAACTATTGGACATCAATCATAAACATTGTCTACACCACCTCTGTGACCCATAAAATGAGGTATTTACATACATACTTCTATCTCAATCGTCTTTCAGTTGGTGAAGGTCATTGGACTATCGAGGAAAATATTCCATCACATCAACAATCGAGTTGGGTGTTCTTATCTATTTAATGTCACCATGCGTATACATTAACTTCTACTGAGGTCCATTATTTCATTACTAAACTTGGTCAGGGTGGTCGATCGCCAATTGAGGAAGATAAGACGGAACTAAGTTCATTTAAACAAACGGTTAATGTGGTGTTCGAACAGAGTGACTTTTGTTGGTGAAAGATTAGTGAAGATTAAGCGCTAGAGGGATATATATATATATATATATATATATA
>JTDE01005317.1:21129-43673 GCA_014338405.1 Paragonimus skrjabini miyazakii
CCCTCAAATTGATTGTCGTGGCCTTATAGTTGAATGGATGACAAATCATACACCGAGACAAGATCCACGAATAATGCTGCACGGTGTTCACTGGAACCTGGATATTGAATCATCCAAATACTACCGTCTACAATGTCTTTCATGAATAACGCACGACCGTAGACTGTTCTATGCACGGCCTCATTATTCTCCTTTATTCATACTTGAAAAAAGGAGAATGTATAGATCAACAGGTTTATGCGACAGAAACTCAACAAAGACTAACATATCTGAAAATACGTAAGCACACGAACTTAGGTGAGTGAGAAAGCAAACACACGGGTGAGAAATAGAAGGACAAATTTCAGGACAGTGATCACAAGCATTGAATGCGATCGACTGATCTTGCATAGAAAAACTCTTCTGTGATTTCATCTACATACATATTAGTTTGAATAGTGACCTGTTTAACATCGATTGGTGTCGACTGGTTTTGTTCACCTAACCGGGATCAAATTCATTCATATATTGTAAGTTAACAATCAATCGAGTTTATGTTACATCAAGGACACTCACATAACACAGAAACCGTTCTGGCTATTAATGAGTTCAATGTGAAATTATCCCGGACAGGGAATAACATTCTACTACAAATCGAACGCATGCGCCATAACCGTAAGGAAAGCAACTTGCCTGACATAGTTGATCGGAACAGGGACACACGAACTGTTTGAATAATCTGTTGCCTCTTCGGAGGAGATCCTTAGTAATAACTGGAAGCAGGTTATGAAACTTGCTTCATTTCGGTGTCTCCCCTTCCCAATCAGCAAACAGATTAGATGGAGTTCGCATTTCACGAGGGAAAATCTCTTTTGTGAGCCAAGAACGTGGATGGCACAGGGGTTATTAATCAGGGAAGCAACACGTGGGTTGTACGTTTCAATAACACAACAAACAAAACACTCATCTGCGTACGGTACTGATCCCAGAACGTCACGGTTGCCACAGACGTCAATGCTCAGTTCCATTGCGCTTCTTCACGTACCAAGAATCACTTCATGCGATGCTGCGCTCTGATGTTTCCCAGTGTATTTTCCCTGCGACCACTTCAATGTCAAAATCCATGCTCTGTCGTCCACTACTGAATAGCAGTGGTGTGAGTAGTATAGCACGATCGCTGCTTCTCACTACACTCTTAGCTATACCAACTGCACAACCCGTACTTCAGCGGAATGCAACCCAATAGGTGTCACATAGTTTACCATCACGCGCCATTTCAATTACTGGTATTTGTAAAAATTCACAAGAATTTGAACTCGTTCAACCAGACACTGTTTTCTAACAATGCGTAGCACTCGGAATACTGAGAGTAAATTGACAATAGTCGAGTGGACCAACTCGGAGTGTTCCGTTGAATTGTAATCTTTCAATTCGACTTCTTTGTCCTATGTAATTCGTAGGCTTGACTGGGCACATAACCCGAGTCGTGGAGGAAACACATATGGGTAGTTCAGCATTTAGTTTACCGCCCACCTGTACAATCTGTTCCGTGAACCACGTGTTTCGAAGTATGGCTGCGAGTGTTCCTTAAGTAAGCTTAGTTCCGTTAAATCGTTCTCAATCATTGATCTACTTCACCTACCCAGATCATCAATGAAATATTGGACACCAATCATAAACATTGTGTACACGACGCCTGTGACCCATTAAATGGCATATTCACATATATATTCCTAACTATCTCAATCATGTCTTTCAATTGGAGAAAGTCTTCCGATTCTCCAGGAAAAGTTTTCATCAGACCTGTGTTTTACCCTTTCTCACCTCATGTCAACAATCGACTTGGGCGTTATCAACGATTTAATGTCAACATTTGTGTTGTATACATCGTTTCCGAATGAGGTCCATTATTTCATTACTAAACTAGGTCAGGGTGGACGATCGTCAACTGAGGAATATAAGACCGAACTAGGCTCATTTAAACAAATGGCCAATGTGATGTTTGAACAAATTGACTATCGGTAGGTGAAAGAATGGTAGGAACTAGGTGCTACTGAAGAAAAATTATATAATTTTGTTACCATTCGAACCAATCTGTCAAACCCAGCAGATCGATTTGATCTTAGTCGATACTTTTGTTAGATGAGAACATCAAGTTAGCAGTCATTTTTTCGGTTAGACGAACATTATGTCAAGTTTCGTCGCATGAAACTTTTGGTTGAGCCACTTGCAGACAAATGACTGATGAATCACATCAGCTTTTACAACGTGATTACCGTGTTCGAATTAATGAACAGGCATTGGATGTTTGACGTTTGGGTACAAAACCATTACAAATAAACTTGCTGTCCAATGTTTCCTAATGTATGTGTGCACAATGTTGTCGATCACATTCAGTCGCAATTGAGACTCTGGTGATAACGATGGACTGCAACTCACCAACTCTACTTACGCCGGCGGGGCAAAATCGACGTTCGCATAGTGAATTTATCAATCCACGTGAAATTGCAACGATGTGCATTTTGGTGGGATGGACCAGAATTACCAACAAACAATACCGAATCACAGTCCTATGTGGTTATGGAACGTGTTAACGCATGAAACAATAACAGCACATCGGCTAAGCTGGAATGTGGCGATCTTAGTTGCCAAACACGACTGGGATACACATCACCAGGCTGGCCAACGGATATTGTTCGCTGTCGCAGAGCAACTGACTTCGTACAATACACTTCAGCTGTACCACTTGGGGATTTACGCCTATCTCGGTATGATATGGCTAAAAAACGTTGCCCTCAATGACGGGCAGTTTACAAAAATGTGAATCGTCAATTCAGAGTACATCACACTGCAAACTGTCCCCACAAACCAAATGAAGTAAAATCGTACATGTAGCACACGACTACTCATGTTCACATCTCGCCCCATGTAGAACATAGCATACTGACACATGTCACAGATTGTGAGTCGTGTTAGTTTCCAAAACCGAACGTCTTTTACACGAGTACATGAACTGTTGTGCTATTCTCACTATTGATTTTGATACTGACAAAACAGAATGAGTGTCGTGTCAAACCAAATGTGTAACCTGATTGTCTAATAGGCCACCGATTGAGTGACGCACATGGTCTTGTGAAATCCGTCGAGAAGAGTTAGACATTTCTGAGATACCGCATTGGGATGAAGTTAAGGCACACCTATCTTACGGAAAACATATACGCTGCACCGTGGGTCAGAGGTGCAACTAAATTCACAATCGATGCATACAACCGTAATAATTGATAATCAATCACGAATTATGTGATCACGGTGAGGCCAGACTAGTAAAACAGGTTTTTGGAACATTCAGGATTGGACGGGAAATGTTCAGCACAACCACCTCAAGATCCGTGGCCTGAAAGTTTCTTGAACAATTGTGAGTGCTTGGACGAGAGTCCCTTGATGGCAAATGCTCACAGATGTCAGTCGTCTAGCTGTAGATTGTGTTGCAAACCTGGCTGCTACCCGCGACACATATTCTCGTTCATTTTGGGATGTGATCCGAAATCCGAACCTCCAGCTTTCGTGCTATCATGTTAATACGACCGACTCGGCAACTTCATGAAAATTGACAGATTATGTGAGATTTGCCGGAGAATAGAAATCAATGGTCTCATGGGCTAGGTTGAGAACCACGTCGAAGTGTAAGCTAGCACGACACCGACAATCCTGAACATTCGTAATAGTGGTTTCAAGGCCTTCCAATGAGAGAGTTGAAGTCATCAATGGAGCCGTTTGAAAACATTCATGAAGTCGCTGAAGTGCAAGTTGCCACTTCCGGTATGTCTTTATGCAGTAGCTAATTTTGTCCCCGATTTCTCACGTTCATTACGACTGTTTAGTGTATCATGAACACCGTTCAAGCTGCTTGTCAGATTCAACAATGATAATCAATAAAGACGCTATATTCATATCCACTGACTCAACATATGAGTGGTTCAGTATAGCATCAGTGAAGCGATTCATCATGTTGTAGCTCTTCTGTCATCAACCATTTTCCACGTAGCCATGTCCTGATAAGCAACTGAGGCAAATAGTGGTCCGATACACTAGGAACTCGGTCTACATAATAAATCATTGCGATCAACATCGGTCATTTACTATCCTACTTCAAACAAAACTGTAGGCGTATTCAACTGAAAAGCTTGTCAATTCAGTTACACACTCATTTTACTTTCCACTCACCCGATGTCATCACATGCATCTGTCAGTATATTCACAGATTAAACATTAATATCTGAATCTCAACGGCCCCTGTGAAAGGGTCTAACTCAATGCCGATGAGGATTGTGATCACAGAAGCAGACGGCAATCTGGTTGGCCTTTACTGGGCCCGTTGCACGCCGATTTTTATATCGAAAACGAGCAGCTCGGTTTTTACGCCGATACGTGGACGATGTTTTCGGCATCGTCGATAATTCATCATAGATGTCCAGAATTCTCGTCGCCTTTCCCTAAGCTCACAAATTAGTTGTCTTCATGTTGAATGTTGGGTCAAACGAAGCTATACATTATTTCCAGGGTAGACATAACCAGATGGAATAATGGTCAATTAAACCTGGCTGTGTAACGCAAATCAACTTGGGGTGAACAGTACACGACGTTTAACAGTTTTGCGTCGCTCAAACAAAAACTGAATTTAATTGGTTGTCTCAGTGAGAGAGCAAGAAAAATCTGTTCGAACAACTTGACTAACTGTCAGCTGAAATGTGTCTTTAATACGACTTGTGAAAACGACTTTCCAGATAGATTCATCTCGACACATATGACAGATGAAATAGTAACCTGTCAAACGCCATTTTTATCAATCTTTTCCATATAGATGGTCCACTCGTAGAGTTACCTAGTCGCCGTTTATATAATGCACTGTGACGAAAATTTCCAGCAGCCACATTCCGTATACGATTTACCACTAACCCACTAATGCTTCTTGGTCTGAATGACAAGTTGCATGTCCATGTTCGAAGGTAAACTCGTGTACTCAGTTACCCGCTGCTGTACAGCAGAATACATTGAGTGTACGACCATCTTAGTGTTCAAAAGTATCAGGGAAATTCATTCTGTCTGGTTAAGAACTGGACTAAGGAAGTCGACATTAAGCGCGATCGTCACCCACTTGGCAAACTCGAATCACACAGTTCCAGTGATCAATATGAAATCAACTAAACAGCGCCGTTTGGCAACGACTGGATCGACTGCCACGTGATTACGCAACTCAAAGCTGTGCACACAAAAGTAGTTCTTTCAAGCTCTTTTGCTCCTACGACGAATGATCCATCCACTATTCGCCTATCATTTTTGACATATACAATTTATGGGCCGTGTAATTAAAAATTAGGGCCAACACTGTCAGATTGCGCAGAGAAACCTGTAAGTACTGATTGACCCCTAAACATGTACTGATCTGTTGTTGAGGCCTTGAAAATGCGTTGGTCACCCTTTTTTTATCGTAGCTATGGGAGTAACAAAAACGTTGAACTACTTATACATTATTAGTAACATAAACCGTTCTCTTGGAAATTTGCAGCATGCACTTATTACATGTGATCACACCATGCTACGAATTGATTTCCAAATTATATTTAGATTCACACTAATGGTCTGTATAGGCATCCTCATCACGAATGTTAATTCGATTCTCGCATTTTTGAACTTTTCAAAATATTTCATCCTTTCACAGCATCATCTCTATGCTGTCCATTAATATCAGCGCAGTTAGATGTTTGGGAGACAATGCTGTGCCTAGTATATTTCCACTAATTCACTGCGTTTTCCAGGTGAAGTAGTAGACAATACAGTATGTATGGAGCAGGAAACGGATAGCGGTTACCATTACTGACCATAACCGCAAAACATCTGTGGCATGCAAAAGTGCACAAGTTCTATATTACTCTGAAGAGAGCAGCATGATCAATATAAGAGAAAACCCAGACGGAGCGAATCTAACTACCGAAATAGCCATAAAAAAGGCCCAACTATTCGACAACAAGGTACTCATATTTTGTAAACAGCAGTGGAGATGTAAATGAACATAAGGCGTCATCCAGTTTTATTACACCTTTCGCCGACACATTAATTCTGCCAAGTTTACAGACAATCTGGTACAATGACAGTATAACATCTGTTAAAGTCTCGAGCCATGAGCGCATGCTGGAAGGTAAACCCGAACTACATCGCTGCTTATTTCGTAACTCACCTCATTTCCGTATATCTGGCTATCATTTAACAACATTACGCCATACACCAGTCAGTCATCGTTTCTGCAAGACTGCTTTGGGGACCAGGCATCCGTAGTACGCAGCCTGATTGTCTTTGTCCGTTGTTACATAAAGCCTCCCTAACAGCCAGAATGGATCTTGGTGTGTTGTGACTGTTTTTACAGCCCAGTGACCTGTTAGATAAACCGGATTGTGGGATTATCAAATATAGTTCTGCTTATATCAGCTCGACGGCCAACGCAATCCCAAAGGTAATGTCGCCCTAATTGAACAAACAAAGAAACAATACTGAGAACACGCATGTCATTACCAAAAATAAGGACGAATGATTTTGCTGAAGCGTTTCAGAATAGCTAGCTTAATGTGGGATATTCGAGAAGATTTCTTGTTTCGATATCTTATTCCAGTATGACTAATTTTGACTACCAGAAAAAAGACGGTGTGGCGCATAAGCTCGTTTTCAGTTATTCATTACCATGTCCATTACATAATGTTTGTATGAAACTGTGTTGTCACAACGAAGCAAACAAAAAAGCTCAAATGAGGTCAACCACATTATCAATATACATGAAGATAACTGCTTCACAACTATAACGCCACTAGCAGTTCACTGGTTTCGCGTTGACAACATTGTTTTATATAAAAGAAATGTAGTATGCCTCACAATGAGTGATCGAAAAAGAGTCTGTTCGCTACACCATTCTATTCCTCATGACTACTCAGAAGATTTTTTAATAATTTGCGTTTCACTGATGTATCATATCTACATGTTCATTTGGTTGAACAATGTCGTGCAAGTTTGCTACTATGATCAATACCACACCATCCACAGACGTACAAATTGACGGAGCAGTTCATTCACAATAATGAAATAGCTGAATAATAACGGAAATAAGTAACACGGGGTACTATTAGGATATCATTGTGTACCGCACGATAAAGCAGAAATATCGTAGGCATCGCCATTTGAGTTTGCGTACACCTAGAGATTCAAGATTTCACTAAATATCTATATACAAGCATACGCTGAAAAGTGTGTTGAACTGAGAACAATGATAGTTGGAATGCCGTAATGTACAAAATAAGAACAAATATGACATCAGGTAGAATAGACAATTTTAAAAAAGTGCTCAAGACTAAAAGTTAAATAAAAGTGAGAAACTATTGGCAAACGAAGATATCACGTTCGGATGTAAGTAGACCATGGATCGTATAAATAAGGCTTTTTTATAGTGATCAGTGCCCAGCTACTTTACATATTGGTGACACGGCTTATGTCCTGGCACTTACCAATTTGAAGGTGTCGAAGTAACGAATGCTATTTAGTAGATTCTTCATGGGGGCGGTGAAGAGAAAACCGAAATTTAATCTCAGTATGAAACAGATCCATCGGAGATGTGACAGTCGGGGATAGGTAAATACGATACCGTCTATATATGAATAATCTTAGAGGAATGCACACCACGTGCAATATTTCGGCTTGCAAACGCAAGTTAACGACCGGTGGCATGTAAACGTGATTTAAAGAATATTTTAGAGGGATCCACTCGCGAAAACTTTGCAATTCCGCTGGATTCAAACCAGCGGGCCCAGAGGCGACTGTGCTACCAAGTCTCGTGGAAACCTCAGAAATTTCACATTATCTACCCAACGCACTGACACATATGAGATCCATCAAATGATCCAGCAGATTGACTATCGAGGCAGGATTTTTTACGCTGGAATCCACCAACGTCATTGAGGAGCATTGAAAATGTAGCGCAAATATGTTAGAAGCGTGGCTCCATAGCTCAGTTGACAGAACACTTGCTGCGCCTAGACGCAGTGGTTTTGTCGCTGGTTTGAATCTAGCCGAACTTTAGATTTTTCGCAACTAAATCCCTTTCAAAGTATCAAATCAGTCACTGTTTATCAATAATTCACAGATTAAACCACCAGCCTCATTTGAGAAGCCAGTGGTTAATGATAGCATTTTGAAATTAAGTAGGTATTAAAACTCCAGGCTTTACAATCAAGTATTCCGTTGGCGAATTATATTACCCTACTTTTAAAATATGAGCCTCCAAACCAATTTATTCGCTGGGGTAATAGTATGTTAGGTCGTTTTTTCTGTCATTACTTGCTCTCAGTTCCTTGACAGTAATCCGGATCATGAAGGTCATACAATGATATAAAGGAAGATGAACTGTGAGGATTCACAAACACTGGATTTTTTATTGCAAACATTTGGTCCTGGTAACTACCAGAGTAGTGCGCAGGTGTTTTGGCCTTGTCGGAATTCATCAGCACCAAACACGGGGGTACGAACGGAACCAAGAGCCACGCCGATTCGACATCGGCGTACACGGTGCTGTTGTTACACATCGAGGTTGAAACGGTTGTTAATCGCTTCGGTGGTGATCAGTAGGACAAACCGTTTGCAAGGATCATTGTCCAGTAAAGATGTCATGTCCGAGGTTTGCGTATGTTCAATCAGAACAAGGAGTATGCATGAACTGCAGCAGCGCACTGTCTACTGGAGGATCCTGCGACCAGATTGTGACTGCCCAAGTGTTCGTCCTGGGTCGAAAACGGATGCCTAATTTCGGCAAGCTAGTGAACAATGCATACTTCATGAATGATGGAGTTTACAGAGAAGAATACACAAGTTTGGTCCTGTTGAATTCAACTGGCTTAGGTCAGTGTAGAATGTGCAATGTGTCCAAGCGTCGTCACACACGGAAAAGAATGTCCGCTGTTGAAATTTGCACAGTGCGTTGTCGGACTAACTCCTGTGGATGAAGTAGTTATGTTTATGACCTACAACTCACAACCTCGTGCCACTGTCAAACTAAGGATCACAATGACACCACAGAGCACTCCGAATAAGGACGTCATAAACATCGATATCACCGGTCTAACCAGTGCACTGAAATTATTGGACGGAATTTTGAGCCTTTGCTGTAACATTTAATCACCTCAGTTAGAGTGCACACCAACACTTTCCAATTCACTAATCGTCCTCAGTTTGAAATTGACGCTTAATTTCGACGTATTGTTAAAACTAAGCTACTTATCTGTCCTTCAGCTGCTAATACAAAAGCTCTTTACTGACCAAGTGAACCAATTAAACCGTTGAGCTTCGGTTAGTACAATAATAAACGGTGTTATGTGAAGGACTAAAATCACGTAGTTCACTGGCATCCACTGAAAAATGAGGCAGATGATGATTACGAAAATTACGTCCAATAAGCTCTAAACACGTGAGTGGATAACGATATCATGTGGCTTCTAAACAACAGAGTTGGATATTCTGGCACACAAATCTTTTCATCCGTGAGTTCTGTTGTCTCTTCATCAGAATCAATCCAGTTATCCAACCTGATACCAGAAATGTCTTCGAGAAAGCTAAGACTGTCAATAGCAACTCATTTTGAAAATCCTGTAGCGCACGTTGGCCATCATCATGAATTGCTCTTCCATATAACTTGCCTGAAACACATCGTTTAAAGTTTCTGCTTCATTGTACACCAACCTGGCATTGATATTCGCAAACCTAACGGTCGATTTGCAAAGAGAGTAAGGGAACCATTTCAGAAGCTACATAGTTTGATATCACCCTTCTGTATCTTACTTAATTCATCTTGAGCTCATATACCTGTCCAAGTATATAAAATCGCGAAACAGGCTGTTACAATTAAAACTGAAATTAAACTCGTTTAAGTCAGGGTGAGTAAAGGAAGTAAAAACAATATATAATATTCGCTGTCTTGCACAATGAACAGCATAGTGTCTCCCAAGAAGTCGTTTGCTCACCTGCCCGTGTGCATTCGCTGTGAAATGTTTCACCGTGGTCGGCAAATGTGCTTACAAAAGATTCTGTCACACTGAACATGTGGAACAGCGACAAGTATGGTGAATACCTCATCTGAAACAGTAATGCCTGAGTTAGACAGCATTTCCAATACAGCATCATGACCACTTAACGCGGGGATCGACAACCAAAATTGCCCGGCTCGTGGTTTCAAAAGAATATGACCTGCGTTCCAATTACGAAATAGCATGTATGTTTAGGAGAACTCATATATGCTGTCAACTCCTCACGAAAACAGAACTAGGTAAAACGAGAGAGTTATGAATCAAGATAACTGACAGTGGTAAAAGCTCGTAGATGGAAGATTCAACATGACGGAACGAATAACCCAATTAGTTGGTCAATCGGATGTCATTTCAAGATACAACTGCAAGATTTGATGAGCAACTACCCCATTGTACTTTCCTTAGGCCATCAATCATTTTTGTTGGTGTCAACCCAACCACATTACAGTTTGACACTAAGTGTCACTACGTCAACCGATGACAAACTCTGATATTCAAAACGACGCAAGTCTACAAATGCTATAATATCATGAATAGCACTTGCTTACCACAGTCAGCCTAAGATTCGAACCCAAACACAATTCATTAGGTCGTTTGGAGTTCTTAATTTCAAGTATTACAGCGTAATGTATCACGGCTCATGGTGACAAATAGCATTAGACAACACAATAAATTGTTTTAGTTATGATGGAATGATCTGAATGCCATTGCCATAAAACAAACAACCCGATTTTTACATTTAATTATTGGTAATCTGATTTGTTAACTACAGAGTGGTGTTTCCATAAGTAGGGATATTGCTCCCTGAGGGTTGAAATGATTAAAAAGGGGAGAAAGTGGAGAAATCGGGCAGTTAAAATTTCGCAAAACAGAGATTAGTGACTTCTTGCAAATGAAATTCAGTTTACTCCCAATAGAATAAATTAACCACATTATGCTCTGCCACTGCAACCACCATTGGCAAAATATGTGGACTGTTAAGATTCTGGTTTTATTGTCCACATAACTTAGACTAACTTAGGGGAACTATGACATCCAGTTTATGAAACAAAGGTGGTGACAGGTTGAAAACGAGTACGAATCAATGCTACCGAGAAAAGCAGACTGCTGTCCATTCGCTGACACGATGTTCACAACCGACTGACATGGTTGACACTGATGCATATAAGCGATATGATCATGAAAACGTGTGCAGTTCCAGTTTGGGTGGCAAAAGAGGAAGGGATGGGCTAAACTACTAACACCTGAATTCAAGTTAAGACAATCAGCACCGATATGTTTACATCTCGCAAAGAAACAAATGTTGCAATGGCAGAACTGACGAGATGAGACTTGCAAGACAGCAGATTTAACCGTCTCGGTAGAGTGCCTGTTCTTAAGACATAGACAACCCACTGAAACAACGGTAGCAGTCACGCGGCGGAAATGGACTGCTGATGATCTCCTTTACTGATCCTAGCCAACAGAAATGAGGACTTCGCACGCGAACTCACAACAAAATAGAACTTACGCAGAAATTATCAATTGAAGTTTAAGTGCCAGGCACTGGGTGAGCAAAGTACATTGTGGTTAAACGACCAGCACACTCGAAGATGGGTCATAACGATCGGTGACTATTGTCCAGAAGTAAGACCCACGGTTTAATCAACATCAACAGGGTACCTACATGAATAAAACAGAGGCAATCAAATAAACAGTAACGATTTAGCGGACTGTCTGACATAAAGAGAAAAGTATGAGTAAGCAGATAAAAATCTGTCTCCGTCCACCGGAGATAGCGTTTGAACGTGGGCATAATTGACAGCTGGAGGTTCGAGGGCAGGAAGTTCGGAAAACAGACTACGATATCTGAATCAACCATGTGAAAAGCAACAAAAGAAAATCACAATAGATCAACTGCAAACCGCAACGCAGCCGCAGATATAAACCAATCAAATGTACAATGGGAAACAGTGATCGTTCAGTTGCATACAACATGTAATCACGAACGGCTGTATGAAGACAAACGAACACTGTCCCGAGTGATGACAGCAGAAGCAGTTGATGATGAAGGTAAACTGGCAGTGTCCATACTCACAGAGACGTGACCAGATGGTTAGGTGCGTAGCGATCGGTTCATCCCAGTAGATCCTGCCGACATATGGCGAACGAATCACGGTGACTCTGAGCACGGCGCCAATCGAGTCAAACTCAGACGGTTGCTGCCCGATGATTCAGCATCCACATGTGGTTCACCAGATTCTGAACCGAAGTCATTTCCGGGACCAGAGTAGGTCTCCTGTGTGACCGGCAAATGCAGGAGGGAGCGTGCTGTAGAATTTGCGGATAGCGAGACTGAATCGTCAGCGTCGTCGTGTGGTCGGTGCTCCGGTGGACTCGGTGGTGAATGAGGCCTTGTGTCCATCTCCACCGGATCTAGATTGCTACCGCCATCGTGTAGCTCTGTAGCCTGTGTCTGCTGACAGGATACATGTTCAGACATGGAGTTCGGCTCGTTTCGACTGCTGACACTAGTCAAATCCATTCCATTGGGTGCCATATCTTCTTGCCGCAGTGGCAGATTAGGAAGATTGACGGCCAGAGTCGAGTTGGTCTTAGATGAGGCTGCTTAATCATCAAGAATCTCTTCTGGCGGATAAGCACATTCGAGATGCACCATGTGAAACACCTGCGAATTGGGAGAAAACATTCTCCGGGATATTTGCGAATAAACTCACGCTAACTACAATAAACTCAGGTCTAAATGTTTGTGGGACGCATAACTCGACGAAATGACAAATTCACAAGACTGATCCAACCTAGTTTACAATGTCACATTCAGCAGCGCGTTCTCCACCAGATCGGTTTGAGTTCTGAACCAACGGCACCTTTGTTGTAGGATCCTGTGTAATTGTTGGCTATAGCATAAAACTTAAAACATCAATTTACATTCGACGACGGGCCTAGTGCCTGCATTACGTCAGACTTATTCAAACAATGGAGAAGACAGTAAACGTGAATTTGATATAATGTTCAGAACATCTGAATAACAAGGTCAGAAGTGATCGGCCGGTAAGGTGAATCGAAATAAATGGGAATCGTTCAGAAGGTTGACAGAACTGGTCAAAGTCTGATAAACTCATCTACGATAGGAATGCTTCTTATCACACACCAACACTGAACAGAACGAGTACTGCAGAAGCAAGAAGGATGCGATAAACACAGTCATCGATAACAGTTAATGTCATTCTGGAAAACAAACGTCGATGACAACAGAATATGTTCCAGTAGAATGAACAAAGGTGCGAATATGAATATGTGTGTACATGTGTCCACTACTGCCTCACATGTGGTCTCATCTGATTAAGAGCTGAGCAAATAAATGCAAGCGGACGCTGGGCTACTGATGATGTATCGAGAATATGAGAGCAAACTATGTGCGTTCGAAAATGTCTCTTCTCATAAACGACGTTAGGATATGGAAATTTGATGGTGAATGTCATGCGTGTTCATTAGATCAACTCTCGCTTAACTAACACCTTCCACTATTGTATAACAATCGTACAGCGCACTGAGCATCTTTTGACGATGCCGCGATCGACTGGCATGCAATGCACAATTGATGGTTTGAATTAAAAAAAGAGGTCAACTACCAAGACGTCAGGCACAGTAGGTACTGTTCCTTCTTCCAGATACGAACCAAAGGAAGCCTGCGCTTTAAACCATCACCCCAAGTGGCTTGTGCTGCATCACTCGCGGTTCCACTCACACACCACGTATCCGCTGTAAGCTCAAAGGAATATAACTAGTAGGTATGTTAGTGAGGCTTTTGCATCCAGCCGGATAATGCTAGTTAGCGTCTTAGACATTGAAAATGAAAAAAATAAACATGTCACACCGTAAAGGATAACACAATGTATGGGACAATCAATCAGGAGTGACCATTAGGATACAAGAGGACAATGAAAAATAATCAGACGCCAAACATAAGATTAGCCTCAACAGTTTAACGTTTGATTCATGTACACTTTACTCACACCCTTCTCAGACCGCTCTACAAAACTCGACCCAGATAAATATGTTTCGCTTGTCGGCGTCTCAATCAGTCAACCGTCACCTATCCACTCATTGAACATACTGGTTGAGACTGAACTATGACAGACACATCGCCCTGATTCTAACGGTTTTCGTTTACAGTTACGTCAATCCACTCGAGGTACCGTACACCATCCACATTAATTTTGCAATACCAATAGTAAAGTGCGCTGAATTTTATGGGATATCAGTTTTTTACTCTGTTCTGTTAAAAAAAATCCTAGCTTCTTCTTAGCTAAAGGAGAAACAATATTGATTGGCAAGATTCAATCTACCAAGCCCCTAAGAAAAGCTTATAGAAAGAGAACACAAATTGAGTGGGGTAAAACCTCGTCTGTAAGTGAAAGCTAATTTTTCAAATTAGCACATCGAATATGCAACTAAAGATAGCAATACATCAGTAAACCGTCTACATCCTACAAACAAAGTGATCGAGATGTAATTCAAGATAGAACACTATCTGTAAAACAACTTTCTTACAACTGTCAAAGGCACATCGTAGTATATGTATTAACTTCACAGAGAACTCAGCCAAACGATAATAAAATTTAAGTCAGTGAGCCCGCATAAGGGTATACCCTACTGACACCTCGAATCACAACTCCCGTGAGTCGCGATGACCGTAGCCCTGAAGACGAACACAACCTGCAAATAACTTGCAAAGATGAGCGCATCTCCCTGTGCCAGGTCATCATCTGTCCATCTCGCATCTTCCATCAGTCAGCCACGGCATGAACAAACAGTGCTTGATGTGATATTCTTGGTACGTAGCCTAACCACCTACATGTGTTCATACTTAACGGTTGTGCGAAGCAACTTACTTGCTACTCACTGCCAGCGGCACACTCCTCGACCATATCGGTTTTTGTACGTTGGTACCACTTTATGCGAATGATCGAAATCAAATTTCGCTTCCTTGCATATTTTCTTCTAAGCTGTCAGGTTTGGTAGAATTAAGGTAACACAGATTCCTCTGATGTCCGAGCCTTGAAGACGGGAACTCCTATTTCATCCTCAAAAATTTCACCACGGTCGATGCACCGTCCCAAATGGAAAAAAAAGGTCAACAACCTACCCAACTGCAGCACCTAATATCAAATCTATGTAGCCACAACAGTCTTGCGGAAATATTTTGCGCACTGAGGCTACAAGAGCGTATTTTGAAATATTTGACAGGGCGTGAAACAACGTTTGACATTGTCTGTGTTACTTGGGTATTGTCAAAAAGCAGCATACTACCGTCAGCATAGTCAAGACCAGTCAGTATTCCACCAAATAGAGGGTCGACGGTACGCGTGATATTGTTTCGGATTTTGACAAAGAGTGAAGATTCAATCTACACGAACTCAACCACATCGAAACCCTACTTGTTCTTCCCTCATGTCTGTTTCCGGAGTACCAGAGAATCGACCATGTAAATTGGATACCACAACCCTAGCTATGATTATGGCCAAACTAGTCCCCAATAGTTCTCGCAAACATTTCTGCTACCCTTCTGGAATTTATTACCAAGTGACCTCATCACACGGAAATGTATTCAGGCATATGTTCTTGTTAGAACAACTGGTAACTCATCACCTATTTTAAAATGTGCCGGCGCAGCCCTGTTGCATTTGACATCCGAAATGCAATCGTGTATTTCACCTGTGGCGGGTGGTGGAAATTCTGATGACCAGAGCATTACATTACAAGCCTACGGCGACAACACAGAGGAAGCAGAATGTTGGCCAAATTGACCCTCAATGTTCTGCTTAACGGTCCAACCTTTTCGACTCATTAGGAAAGAGTGTGCCGTCTGTCTCGATTTTAGGGTCACCGATAGACGAACGTCTGGTGCTAGTGGTATTGATGGTCATGGAGAGTTTGTTAGTGTTTCTTAAAGTAAAAAGCGTTTTCATTTCATTGGCCTTTGCCGTGATTCAAGCCTGATAACCGGCAATCAAACTACAGCTGAACTTATTACGGATATACCTCTGTAAAGCACTAAATAAATTGCCGTGAGGTATGATCCAGTTGGTATCTAGTGGCTTTAAGTGCATTTCTAAGGTACAGTGGTCGGTTAGCTGTCGAACCACTGTGTAGCATGTTGAACAACCTGCTGCCTAAACACCCTATGGGATTCGAATCCAGCAGCTGTGGGGAGCGTGGAGAGTACAACTGCAGAGCATGCATTCTAAGCCGGCACGCCAGAGGTGGCGAGTTTCTCGAAAACTAACCTTTCCATCGGTTGGGTTATCACTCAGCGAAAGTTAGAATATAAAGAAAGCGTACCAAAATATTATCTTAATCTGAGCATATGTTTCAGTGAAAACGACGCGCCTTGAATGGAAATACGCTAACTACAGCTAACGACAATGTGGTCCATCTGAAACCAGGTCTGGTTCGGAGAAGAGAGGCATCAAGTGAAACAGTAACAGACACGATACCAAAAACTAGTGCAAATTGCAAAAGCTGCTTACTGTTATCCGAACGATGTGATTCCAGCCCAAATCGGCCACCTAAACGATATTCGATCTCACCAAGCTGACCAAACTGAGCGTTCATCTTTTAAATAAAAACGACTGTACAGGCGATATGTGTTAACCTAAGGAGAGGAACCAACTAGGAGTAAAAAGCATCATCGAAAGCAATGATATTGCAACCAATTAGAGCACAGACAAACAAATGGAAAGATTCTGAAAGACCTGGTCTTTGGAGCCAGCCATAACGGAACCTACCAAGCGGACAGTGCATAGTCTATTGATAAAGAGAAGCCAATCTACCAGTGGTTTCCTTGTGCTGAGGACTACAGTTGCGTCGCCTGTGGAATTCCCCGAAGTGTATAACTTGTGTCGAGTAGACAGAGTGGGTGCTATCAGTTTAATATGTTCATTACTGACAAAATTGCTTTTTGGTATAATACGAGTGACGACGGATAGATTGTTCATGCAGAACGGTAAAACAAAGTGTGCTCTAAGGTTGAACCGATACGTTTTGCATAAGCATTCGTTTTTAGTTAAAATGTTCCTACATGCTCGTAAAGTTAAGATCCCACTAAAATGAGGTCAGATTGAAGAGTCTAATCACACTTCGCTGACCGATCGTCATACAGACTTGCTTCGCTCTTGCTAGAATCAACCACTCAGTTGTGTCTCACCTAATTGGTAGCCGGTTTATTCGAACCAAATGGAGTGGCTACTTGCAAACAGAGTACTCACTCGCTACGATTGGTCTAGCTGAAATGACGCAACCATTGGTCAACGTAACACAACCATTTGGGTGTTACACTCTACGAAGTCGGCAATCAACGACTTCGAACATAAAATAAACACTGATTCGAGGAAACTGTCTGCTTTGACGACTCAACATACAGTCGGCTGGTTGTACCACACTACCACGTCAAAAAGGCTACTTGACAATCTAGCAAGAGAGCAAACTGGTGGGTGTCCACAAAGCACAGAAATGTGGAAGGTGCAGTAAGCGTTTCAGACAACCAGATCGCGAAGCAGAGTGCACAGTGAACGCTGCGTTCACTCGTACCCCTGAATTGCATAACTATGCTCTTCAGAAATAAATTCTCGGGGAAACAGTACATTGGAATAAAGTATTCATTGAAGTGTTTAATCTTTTCGCTCTTTTCGGGAATGCAACTGCTGCGATTAATTGTGGGTGATGTTCAGTCTATATGAGAATCAAAATCGCCTACTACTTATCAAAAATCAAAATACTGCTCAACAAGTTGATGAGTTCTGTTACTTCAACTTGGGAAGAAGTCCCAGTCGAGGAGTCATCGACTGGAGTTGACAAGAGTGTTACTGTGTTTCCTCTCGAGGCGATCGGGCAACACGAGCATTACTCACAATCGAAAGTAGTTGAACGTTCACGGCTGTTAATTTGGTCGTGCCTAATGTGAAGTCAATGGCGCAGTGGCAAACACGGTTGTCTGATTAACACGCGTGGTCGGAGATCTAGTCCCGGTCGTGGCAAGCATATGCACTACTGACAAGCTCTACTGAGAGTGAAACTCGAGTCTAGCGCTTCTTTTCGAAAGAGGCTGACTGGAAAGTCTAGCTGAATGCGAGTGCTCCGATCAAATGTGAGTGACGTTCAGCTTAAAATTAGAGAGCCATTTAAGCTACCATTTCAACCATCCACCTCTTCAACCTCTACACGGTTGCAGTCATATTGCACCATTTATCATTTCGCTAACTTATCAACAACGTCGGATAAGACCGGATAACCTAGACTGTGTCATCATGTTTCAGACTTTACACACAATGCATTGTATGTTCTCAGTTCAGAAAACAATAAGCGTTAATGAATGAATGAGAAATAATTGTGTAAAACAAATTGAGTATTACTGTTCACCTTCTGTAAAGAAGAGAAAGCCATCTTGTTTTTCACAATCGATGACCCCGAGACTAGAAATTTGGGGTCAAAATTGATACCGAAGAATTCAGTGAATTTGCAGAGCAGTACACACAAGTGACTGTGATTGAGCATTCACATGTGATTCGGTCGGATCTGATTAGATGTAAACAGCAATGTGATCAACACGGTAGCCTCAGAAGAACATCGACGGAAGCTCAAATGCTGATCATGAATGGTTGAGACACTGATGACAAACTTTAAAGAAGTTAATCTTCATATTAGTGCTCATTATCGAAAGGAAAACCTGCCTTCATAAGAAGGCTAAAATCAAGTGTGGGTCATGTTCGAGTTGTACCAACCAACTGTTAAAATGCTCACCAGTAATTAATGCACTTCTGACTAGGCTCAATGAATTCTATAATGTCAAATTGGCTGATAAGTGCAGAGCTAAATATTAATGCTGCTTTTTACGCTCTTTTAGTCGATTTTTGAAAATCCCTATCTTTATTCATGTGAGTGCCAATACGACTGCAACGCATGGTGTGTCAGGTAATGAAATGAACAGCCGAATTAAGTTCCACTCCTGAATGTTGGCGTACACAGGGAAAATGATGAAGCGACTACGCCAGCAATCTTCAGAAAACCAAAGTGAACCGGCCAATACGATCACCTCCGGAGTTGCCTCGTCATACAACACACTGATTAACAGTCTACCGTGTATGGATTGAACATTACCCACAAGTGATCGCAGCTGTCGCATTCTCACAGATCTTTCGGCCAGTACTAGAAGTACGCACCTATTGAAACTCGTCAGTAGTGCACATACGTACAAAGGCCGGGACAAGAACTTTTATGAAGCGGCCGTCCTGACACCATACTGACTCCATATGAAGCATAACTGAATTGTCATATGCAACCGCAACCACTTTTTCTAATGAGTAGTTTTCATATTGTCCGATCGTCTCGAGAGAAGATAGAGTATTTGTACTGATGGTGATGATAACTGTGAAATCCAATTTCACATTCAACGTTATCCTACTCACATGTAGTATGCAGTAGTATGTCTTCATCTCCACATTTACCGTGACTCGTCTGCTTACAATACTTGCGCTTACTCCCAACCGTTTGATGTCAACACAGTTCATTTCCATAAGCTCTATATCGGCCGTAAACAGTTGAACTGTATCCCAATTTATTATTTACATTTTGATTTCTACCACAATGTACTATATTTATTTATATGTGTAACAGTAACGCACTACATATTTTACTGCTGGAATTAACTGGACGATTTGTCACGCTTCCACTGCACTGTTATATGCATTTGTAAACCTGGTCGTAATTTACTCTACATTTAAATTGTTTGTTATTGGATTTGTAGAAACAAGTTGGATAACAGTATACATGTTTATGTAGAGTCTTCTATCCTCTGCCAACTTTCAGATATATATACATATATCCAGCCCAGACTGTGCGTAAGACTGAGCTACCTGAACGCATAATTTGAATTTTCTGGCCAGTTAACATAAGTTGATCAGTGGCTCACATAAAATGAACGACGATAACGACGGATGTTCTATCGGCGATTTGCGAGATGGCGACAACGCCAGGATTATGCTAATTGAGAAGCTAGCCGCAACCGAATGACGTATAAAGGAATTAGAGAAATTGATATCGAAACCCACTGTACAGTATCCAGCTGACCCTAGTCTAAGAAACTATAAACTTGATAGTGACTGCCAGATAACTCATACAAAAAGCACAGTGAACTTACTGACTCCTATGTATCCAATGATGCTGGTTATAACTCACTTAATGTTCTCGTCAAAGAACCCGTGGATGTCGAGTCGGTAACGCAGTGGTATGATGATGAAATGTGGCATGACGATTCACGCGATCGAGTCCTGCCTGGGGTGAGCGCAAAAGATGTCAAATGTCTCCAGGTGGCGAGTGACCTTGGCTAGGTTTTTAATTCTTTGTCGAACATCCCAAAAAGAGACACAGTTAGATTCAATGAGATATTGGTTGTTTATTCGCAGTTTTCAGTCTAGCGTTTTGAACACTCTGCAAGATCATGAAGCTCGTTCATCTTATTTGATTCGTTAATGTGACGGCAAAACAAAGGGAGCTATCGAATGTTGTGTTATACTGGAGCCTGAAGAAGGTTTCCGAGATGGTAAGGAGACACTTAAAACGAGGTTCGGTCACCGGCATTTGATAGCTCGGGCCCACATCAATCAGCTAGTTGGTGGACCGATCGTGAGAACGAACGATGGAGATGCGTTAAACAAGCTAGTAGTAAACATGAAAGTTTGTCTTAATACCATACAGCAGATGCAGTACGAGGCAGATCTGAATGCTTCCGTATCTAGGGCAGTGATAGTTAGGCGATTTCCTCATGCGCTACAGCTTGATTGGTTCAAAATGGCTTCTAGCATACCTCGAACACCTCGAGGACCCACTTTCGAAGACTTGTTCGAGTTCGTGTGCAATTGTGTGGAGGTGGCATTTTCACAAATCATGTACACAGGAGAATCAAGCCGAAGTCGCGATGGGGTTTATAAAAACGAACAATCTGAGGCCCATGGAAACCGTATTGCATCGTTGGCCACTCACGTAATGGACGAATCAGGATGGGGGTCACGTCCTATCTTGCCTAGAATGTGACGACAATCATTACATGGACCAATGTCCACGATTCAAAGCTTTGAGCATTGCAGAACGGATATCGACCGCATCAAATCAAAAGCTAGGTCAATTATGCCTCGAGGCCAACCACTCTTCGATGAACTGTAAGTCTAGGAAGAAATGTGTATTAGGTGGTTGTCAGTCTGAACATCACCCACTTCTGCATCATGAAAAGACAACACTCCCTTTGTCCGAAGGAGCATCAATATGCCCTACGACTACATATAGCAGCCGAATAGCTGTCTGAGTGGTTCCGGTAAGGTTGCGTAGTTCTGAGAAAGTGATAGAAACCAACGCGTTTCTCGATTCTGGATTTGACTCAACTCCTATTGATGAGTAGTTATTGAGAGAGTTGAGATTGGAGACCAGGTCGTCTATACTCAACGTTTCAACGTTAACGAAAGAATCCCGATTTCTCTCCTCATCAACGGAGATTGATGTATATCCGATAGATGGTGGCAAACCTATACACATGAATCAAGCTTTGTCTGTGAAGAAGATACCACAGGTTCAGGGAGTTGTACCGTCATCGGAGCAACTGACACGTTGGATACACCTGCAGAATATCTCTTTTCCTAATAATCGTGGTCGTGAAGTTGAAACACTTATAGGAACAGACGTATCGGAGGCCCACTGGACGCTCGAACAGCGAAGTGGGAATCCGACGGAGCCGTTCGTGATACGTATCCGCTTGGTTGGACATTACTGAGTCAAGTTGATGGAGCAAAGCAGTAGGAGTCGTGTATTAACGCTATATGCGATAAACCTAATGACGAATCTGCTTTTCTTAAATGTATGTACAAATTTGAAATAGTTGTCGTCTAGTAGTGTCCGTTCAAGATAAAGATGCGCTCGAACAGATGAAATCATGTATCGTGAAACGCGGAGTTCATTATGAAATCAGTTTGCCTTGGAAGTATGGTTGTCCCGGGCTGCCCAACAATTACCCAGTCGCTTATCAAAGGCTGATGTCACTTCGGAGGAAGTTTACGAAAGATCCTGCAATGCATCGTTTATATACTGCTGGTGTATAAGACTATTTGTTGAAAGGGTTTGCCGAACCCGGTCAGCCCGAAAGACCAGGTTGAGGAGAGAGTTTCTGGTATATCCCACATCACGCCGCTACGCATCCGAACAAGCCGGGAAAACTCAAAGTCGTATTCGATTGTGCAAGCAGTTATCAGGGTACTTCAATAAATCAACAACTGCTGAAGGGACCCGAACTTGTCAACAGTTAAGTCGGTGTTCTGATGAGGTTCAGAGTGGAACGAATTGCAGTGGTGGCTGACATCGAAACCATGTTCTATCAAGTCAAGATCCCGACAAGCGACAGGGATT
>JTDE01005318.1:12053-30847 GCA_014338405.1 Paragonimus skrjabini miyazakii
CAAGTCCCGGCGGTGGCGATGATATGCACTACTGACGAGCTCTAATGAGAGCGAAACTCGAGTCTAGTGCTTCTTTTCGAAAGGGGCCGACTGGATATTCTATGGGAATGCGACAGCTGTGATCAATTGTGGGTGATGTTCAACCTGAAATTTTTCGGTTATTAAAAAACTAATATGTAGGGACAACTAAAAAATGATTGCATCATGATAGCTGAAAACAATATCTTGAAACATATACACAAAAAACCATTCCATTTAATGATCAAAAACCGATGAGGAATTAATAAAGTTCAAAATGAAATGAAAGGCAAATTATCGTTTTTACAGTTAGCCACTCGTTAGGCGATTCTACAGGTATTATCTCGAGTAACTTCTTAGAGAGAGATGAGTTGGATACCAAATTCTCCTGCATATTTGGAAAATGTACACATGCATAAACGATCTCCTGATATTAGTAATAACCCACTAATGAAGTTAGCAAACGTCTTAAATGTAATCCAAATGTTTCAATTTTACCAGATAGTGTCTCAGTTACCTTTGTCTGAAACCCACTTGTCAAGCTGGAACATGCTCAAATACATAGTACAGAATCAGTTAACATGATAATCAAATCATGTGATTATGATACAAACAACAGAGTTTGTTTATGCGATTACCGTACATGAAACACTCGCAAAATGGAACGGATAAATCGTCAAACATGGAAAAGGCAAAGTCATAGCATGGCATTTGTAAACAAGGGCAGTCTTTTACAACATAGCTAGTCAACAAGGAAACAAGTGGGAAAATAATCATCAACGTAATATTTAAATGATGATGGGCCATGTTTGTAAATGTTCATGATAACCGCAGACGAAAACACTAATTTAGAAAATAGATGCCTTCATAATGGAAATAAGACAAGGAAAGAGAGTAATCAGAATGATCGTGAATGCAATACCATTTTTTGTTCGTCTAAAAATAATACACAGTCGGAACTAAAGACCTGCCAACTGTGGATAAATTAATGTTCTGAGCGTTTGGTAGTTTCGCGATTGTAACTTACAAAGAGACCTGTCCACAATGTTTTCGGAGGGCTGCATCCGAGAATTAGTGGAACACACATACTACGACCAAAAACAAAAATCCAAACAAAAACAACAGAACCAACAATAACATCGTTGAACCAAACAACTGCAACATCAAATCAAATAACGACAAAACCATATGACAAAAGCAACACTGAAAAACCTCCAAGATCAAATCTAGAGACATTTTGGATCAAGTATGGACAATCCTCATCCTCTCAGAAAACAAAATTTTAGGGTTTGTTCATCACTCTTCTGACTATTTCATAAGCATTGCTTCTCATTTTTGAACTAGCTTAAGATATAATTGAAATAAACGTTTGTCAACTTCAACTCACTTGTCTCAAAATAGAGCATTTCATTAAACCACATTATCTTATATGTAACAGCAATGGATGTTTTTAATCCGACGTTTTTAGCACAAATCGACCAACATCTTTATAGTAACTTAAAGAGAACTCCTGTCTGTCAACTGCACGGTTTATAAAATAGTTCCAAAATTACTAGTTCACAGGATATTGTAAGGATATTTGGCTATCATTAGCTTGATTCACGTAATAGCTTTTGTTTGATTGTTGGCCTATGTGCATCAATGGCATCATACATACTTCTGGCTTGTTTGTACACGAGAGAGCTAAATCCTTAACCTCCCTGGTTGTTACATTTTATCGATCTCCTATAGCTCTTGATGATACTTCTTGTACTTATCATGAAATGTAGTTTCGATCCTCTATTAATTCGTATTTTCAATTTTCATCTGGTCTCAATTCAGTATACTTGAGAGTTATTGAGTTAGTGCACACACACGGTAAAACTGGAAATTTCAGAATGCGGCACAATTTCCTTACTTATGATGGTACCAGTAGTGATTGGTACTCGCTTTAGGTACTTTTTGACTATAAGAAATAACATGAAATTTTCGTCTATTAAGAGTTACGCGGTGGAGCACTCAACTATAAGGTTTGTGTGTTATGTGCTTAGATTTGAGCTGAGTTCATCCACATGTTCGTTTGAGAGGGCAATTATTTCCGGTTCTGTTGAGGAGTATTCAGGGGACTGTTTCCCAATTGTCCGTCAGATGCTGTCGGCGGTGTCAACCAACTGCATCATGATTGCTCGCGAGTTGGTGTTGAGGGTCTTCTGTTTATCTTTAGGCAGGCGCTGGAATCAAATTTCATTCACGAACGACTGCTCGAGCTACGTGAGACAGGCCAACCATTGCGTGCAACGTAAAAGTTGTGAGCGCCTCCGTTCTACAAAGTGAGTTGTTCCAAGCAGCTGACAGAGAGCTTAACAGTACGATGCGCCAGTTCGGCGCCACTCTGAGCTACTTGTACGGCTTTAGTGAGTCCGGCAGCTGAAAAAGCATCGTCCACCCCACTTACAACACAAACCATAACAGTGATGAATATAGGGTGCAATATCGTCACTTCCGTAATGATAGTTCGTAAAGATGAACGCAGTGATTTGTTACGACCGATACGTCTTCGAACAACACGCAGAAAAATAACGATGATCGAATTCAAAACTGGATTTGTCCGAAAGGCCTACGACATTACTAGGCAAGCAGTAAAATTTGAGGGACAAACAGCAACACACCTCAACTGTGGCAGTCAGCATCAGCAGAAAAGTTATGCCGTACTTACACAATTGGCTACTTAAAAGTGAGTAAGTAGTATAAAATGAATGTGCGAAGTTGTCTCAAAAATCCCGTTGACAAATCAAACAGAACGGGAAAGTTCAACCTTTGTGAAGCACGTCGAACAAAAGCAAATGGGTTATACACTAACTCTCAAACTAGTAAAACCCTGGATACGAGTGAGGATTTTTAGTTAATTTGCAAACTTAAGAAAGAATTCTATTCAACAGAGTTAACCACAAGGAATCCGGCATCAGAAACATCTTGAATGAATTTTGCAACAAATTCGGCAACTGCACAATACAATAGACACTTAAAATTCTGTTCATTTTTATCCAACAGTGCAATATTACTTAGTTGTTTGTGAAATCGGACGGTATCGGGTTGGTATTTCCACACTCGATGTAAAACGCTGGGTGTCTGAAGACTGGTAATAACGCAAAACTGAAACATTTGTCCACTCAATTGATTTATATGCCAACAGTTCAGTAGAAAATGAGAAGAGCTAGAGGATGTGCGGAAACTTCTTGATATTCTCGCAGCGATCATCAGGTTTGAAAAAAGATCATCTTTTCAAACAAGGGCACAACGATTGCTTATAAAGGGTGTAATCAAACAAGTACAAAATAATATTTTGAACTAAACGATTGATTGTAAAAACTACGCTGACATTAACTCACCAAAGCATTCGTGACTTATTTCCTGTGTAGATTGATAACTTGTAAACCGATCTAACGTCACGTTTTTTAATCTAATCCTGTCCTGCATTTGAACTTATCTTTCAGCGTTGCGCAGATTCACTTTACAATGAACTGTTACTATCTACTTTATTGTTAGTGATGTTCTAGTTGTTTGTTTTCGCGCATGTCGTAATACACAACAACCTATTTGCATCAATTGAAAATGTGCACAATCAAGTGTGACATACAACCATAAAAAAACTATGCATCACTGTCATTAGAAATGGTTACACTGTTTAATGTCTAGCAATGACTAAATTGAGGCCCATCATTGTCCGCCTTCGTGAGCTATGTGCTATGGCGATTATCTGGGGCTAATGCATGAACAAACAATTTCAAGTTAACGCATATGATGAAATCATTCTCGTACAATGTTCAGCTTAGCAAACGCTAAGTGATGAGCGACATCGGTTAACACAATTGGTAATCCGTCAGCCATTAGCATGTACTGTCGAAAATTGGATAGGGACTCCCCATAGTGGTCGAAAAAGATGAGGTTGACTGGCATATTAGTAATCATAAAAATGTATGAAGGTTTGCCTCGAATATCAGGCTTCGTCTGGTTATTGACTACGTGCGATTTGCGAGTTCCACTGTTGAATGCTGAAAAAACTGGATGTCAACGATGAGGATCAGAAAGTTCTCGGTGAAGAAAACTGGACAAAAATGACACTGGAGGTTAAGATCCACGATAAAAATCGGACAGCCAAGCGTATGAATGAGCATATCATTTACTGCTAGTGATGTAGTGTTTGCTTTTAACCAAGATCCCACTGCCGAATAAAAAAGATCGCCAGCTATTTTCAGGTATCAGTTAGGATGTTCATTCTATAGATCAAATTTCTTACAAAAAAGTAACTGGTTGATGCCTGGTGCGTGACCTTTGTCCCTTAAACGTGTCGGGCCGTTAGGCTGAGCGGTTGTTTATCTGAAAGATGTATGGTGTTCGACATGTTATAGCATTTTCAGTGTCAATCTGATGGAAGAAGTAAAGAGTGCTTAATGACCTGAGGGTTGATCGGTCAAGCAAAGTAGATACCCTAACAGCCCAGAATGTTGAATGATGCTACAAATCACAAAAAACAATTTTCCAGTGTTCAGAGCTATTTCCTATAAGTTATCATCTTATTCTGGTACAATTGTAAGTCAAGAATAGTACGAGTGCAAAGCGATTGAGTAAAACGTAAGCATGATTTTGTTATGGTTGTGCTCACAAACGAGGCAGACCTTAGGAAGTCAATGTCGTCGGAAACTTCACAGAAACGACCTAGGATTTCTGTCACTTTGAAACCTTCGGACACTGTTCTTACAATGCTCACAGCGCCAGGAAACGTCTGTACCTGTCTCTTCCAAAAATATTTGTTCGGTCGTCTGGCATCAAGTACACGAGGTGGGTGTGTTTTTCGGCCCGTTGTACTTGGGTACTAAACTTTCAAAGCACCCTTAACAGATTTACCAATGTGTGTACACGGGGGTAAAGTTCAGTAGCACTAACCATGGTAGGTGTTTGGCAACAATCGAGCTGGTGTTCACGACAGAGGCTCCAGTGTTTAGTTCAATACTTCCACATTGCCTTTCCACATCGAGTTCCACAGCGCATGCTTGGGAGCGATGGTTGGAGATACTAGTCATCCAAAACGAATACAGCTCAGATTCTTTTTCCTCGAATCGTTGGATGAGATTGACTGCCATGGGGGCTTTCAGTGATTACGCGCATTGTCCAGTTGATGACATACTCACACCAATCATGCCAACTTATCACAGTGGAGGCACATGGCATTCAGATGCAGGCATTTTGATATACAAGTGTGTTAAACACTGCAGCGGCCGAGTATGATAGGCGTACCTCAGTAATTTTGATTGTTAGTGTTTTGCTCATCGTCTGGTCAGTATCGATCAGTGGACTTACAGTAAGAGCTTCGAGTGAGATGTTCTTCATAACATACAATTGAACAGATTTTACCCTAGGATGTACAGGATAACTTTTTTTTTACACACTTTCAATTTATTTACCGGCAATCTGAGAATAGCAGAAAGCGTTTTTCCCTGATCCGTGGTTGTGCTGGCCGTCGAGTCGGTGTAAGTGAGACCATATGTGAGAATGATGGTTCACTTATTACCAGTCAGTCGCGCCGACTCGACAGATGGGCTGAACATCTTGAAGGGCAGTTCAGCTGGCCTCAACCAGAGCATGTGGACGACGGGAGCCGAATAGTCAGTTATTGCACTCCAGACGGCCCTCCATCGGAAGCAGAAGTGGCTCTGGAGCTTAAGTTGTTGAAGCGTAATAAGGCTCCTGGTCCAGACCTCCTCCTTCCTTCTCTTTTCAAGGATGGTAGGGAAAGGCTGAAATGAGAACTGACAAAATTCCTCCAGACGATCTGAGAGACTGAAAAGGAACCTCGTGATTGGTGCCTATCAACAGTCACTCCCGTTTACAAAAAGGGGACCCGTAGTCTATGTGACAACCACAGAGACATCAGTCTAATATCTGTTGTGTCCAAGTTACTCACTGGCCTCATTTTACATCGGCTCACTAAACCCAGAGAAAGTCAGGTACGCGAAGAACAGGCAGGATTCCGATCCAGTCGGGAGTGCGTTGACCACATTTTTACTTTGCGACGGTGTTTGGAACATCGGTAGTGCTACACACAGCTGACAGTCGTGGCTTTTTTGGACCTAAAGGCTGCTTTCGATTCAGTTGCTCGTAACGTTCTCTGGAATTGTCTGCTTCGCGAAGGAGTACCAGGGAAATACATGAATCTACTGAGACCACTGTATGCTCACTTTATAAGCAGGGTGAGATTGTGTGGACAACTGTCTCGGGCGTTCCTCACTTCTAGTGGCGTTCGTCAGGGGTGTCCGATTTTCCCCTTCCTGTTCAACTTTGTCATGGACGACATTCTATGAATGAGTACCTAGTGTTCATGACAGTAAAACATCTCCAGGTTTTTACAACCACTGTTGTGATTCTAGAATGCAGATGGCACAATGGTTACTGATTTGAGAAAGCAACACATGGGTTAAGCGCTTAAACAGGACTACAAACGGAAACACTAATTTGCATACAGAACTTGGCCCACACCGTCTCGGTAGCCACAGACGCCAGACGTAGCTAGGGCTATGTTGGGCCATGCTGCGCTTCGATATTTCTTCTTGTATTTTTCTTGCGGCTACTTCGATGTCAAAACATATGCTCTGGTCCTACTACTGAATAGTAATCGAGTGAGTGGTATATTACGATCGTTCATCCTTGCTGCACCACGTATCGTTAAAAATACAAGCATGCAGCGTTCGAACGCATAACTGCGTGCTGTTGCTGGTATTCAATAATATATAGCTGAGTATCTATTACCTTCCAAGTCCAAATATTATCTTCTCAGTTTTTTTAAACATAAATATGAAACTTCTCAACGACAGTCCTAGCTCAGGTTATAATAAACAAAACGGTCAATTCGGTGGTTTTCGGGTACATTATAGTCAGGCACGAACTCTGTAATCTGTATGAAGTATCCGTGGAAATTTGCCAGATTCTGTATGACCAGATGACATTTATTTGTCAGTTTCACGAATGCTCCGATCAGTCGTAGTTGCTTGGAGTAGACGTCTGACATCTAGGAGTCGCACAATGGTTTGAATACTGAGGTTAATCATTTGGGGCAGATGAAAGGAAGCTAGGTGGACGTGTTTTATACTTCCGGCTTTGGGATAACACCAAGCAACCCGTACAACAAAGCGCGAATAAATGCGTACATTCGAAATAAAATCGCTTCTGTGCAATTAGTCGACCAATTAGCTTTTAGCTGTGTCCGTCAGTACAATCGCTTGAACTGCCGTTGGTCCTGATGGTGGTCCACGAAGTCGAGGAGTATTACATAAAAACGATAGTGGAACTAAGAGAAGGAAAACAAACAAACAAAGAAAAACTATGGAGTTTCATGGAAAAGAACCAGAAATTTTATGGACAAACCATTGCCATTGACTGCGACACAATGCCATATCAGAGAGCGGTATGGATGGTCCCGAACTCCTCTTCCAGGTAGACAGTATCTACCAACCTTGCGGAACGTGCAACTCTTCCATAGCCCGTTGCCCACATTATCGGCTGGCAGCCTAGCGGTTTTCTTCAGTCATCAACAGCCACACTGGACAATGTGCGATGCTGCAGGTGTCTAGTCGGCATATGGAGTACACTGACCAACCAGGGAAGATTGTATTTCCACTTTCTCGGCTATCGGCCGCGAAATTGCACATTTTCGGATCGTCTCGTTCAACATAGTCAGCCCATTTGATACAAGCTAACCGGCAAAGACAATAGTGATCAAATACTGACAGTCTACGAATATTTTCTGCACGAGTGGGCCAAGTCTCTGGAGCAAAACGGAGCGCGCACACGCAATGTAAACTATACCTTTCACAGATAATTGAACGTCCTTGTGACGTTACAAATGCGCTACCTGCATCCGGTACAATTTTGAACTCGTCATCAAGTAACCAGATGATCGACAGTGTCCGGTGATTTGCCAGTAAAACCAAATACAGGATAAATTGCAACACAATTTTTTTTTAACAACACTACACTTTGAAGATGCATATCATACAGACCGGCTAAACGATGCAATATGGCCTGTATGTTATCTGCAGAATATCTATGTAAAACAGTATCATCCCAATAGTTAAAATAAGTCGTACTGTCACCTGGTAAACGCTCCATCCCCAGATCCTCCGTATCTCCGAATGCTGCTTCCAAAATATTTTCTCTCAATAAATTGAAAGGGAATCGAACATGTTTGCAGTGTGCCGATAAAGGCGCACTCTGCATAAGAGTGAGAAAACGACCTCAACAGTGATATAAACGGAGACTCTTATGTGATGAAAACTGCCCCAGAGAACCAGTCAGGTAGCCCAGTAAAAAACAGCCTTCAGGTCCAAAAATATCACCACCGCTGGTTGAGAAAATGAGTACTGATGCTCCACTGTCTGTTACAGAGTTAAAATATGATCGATATATTTACAACCAGGCTAGAAACCAGGTGGTATTTCTCTTGTAGAGTTATCGGTGTTTCAGCAGACGCCGCGTTATACGACACGAACAGATTGGATGCGATAGAGACAAGGATAATATACCTACGATTGTCACTGGATGTCCGGGCACCTATTTGAAAATGACCGGCAAAAAGTACCATTCAGGAGGCACCGCGTGTTTCAGATATGGAACGAAAGTTCGTGGTCAGTTCAGACAACAATCTTTCACCGCCACGGTCACTTAGAAAGGTTGCATTTCAGTTCATAATGGTCTTCGTCGTATTCAGGGTCAGGTTGATCAGTCAACGTTTCTCCATAAGCTTTGCTAAATCAGCAGAAATCCACTTCTTGTTAGAGCTCATCAGCCGTGTATATCCTTGCCGCGGCCAAGACTAGAAATCCGACCATGTTTTCATTAGACACGACTGAATCATGTGTAAACGCTCAGCCACACTCGATTGCGAGTAGTAACATGATGACTCAGTCGTGGCGTAGTGGTCAACAGGGCTGCCTCGTGAAAGCGTGGTTGGGGTTCTAGTCCAGGCCATGGCAAGGATATGTACTAGTGATGAGCTCTAACAAGAGCAAAACTCAAATCTAATGCTTCTTTTCTAAAGGGACCGACTGACAATTCAATGGGAATGCCATAGCTGC
The DNA here is from genome assembly GCA_014338405.1 of Paragonimus skrjabini miyazakii. NCBI lineage: Eukaryota > Metazoa > Platyhelminthes > Trematoda > Plagiorchiida > Troglotrematidae > Paragonimus > Paragonimus skrjabini miyazakii. The sequence continues at coordinate 21,179 of JTDE01005318.1, forward strand.
GGTCAGTTGAGAGTGGTGTTCAATTCATATAAAGCCAAAATCCATAATTACTTATCAGAAATTCTTCCATTGTATCGGCGATACCGCCTTAGAACAGACCTCTTCACATGAGGTTCGCATACTTGCTCAGATTTTTGCCCATTGCTCGTTTGGGTCACTCCGCTGTTGCGACCCGGGAACTCCAACTGTCACTGCTGTTTACTAGGCGCTTTACATATCCTGGTCGCTCAGTTTCCAACTGATTACTTTATGTTTGTGAACAGATGATCTGTGAAAACAATAAAACGAAATGGACACAGACAACGGCATGACCTGAGTCAAGGCGGTGGCTCCAAAATGAACAACTATCTTTAATGGAGTGATGTCACCGATGGCTGACGGCGATATGATTTACTTGCGTTCATGGTTGAGTTGCAGAAAGTGGTTTCCGGTGATGCGTTGTCGTGGTTTATGCTGAAATGCGCAACTTGACAAACAGTGTTGTGAGATGCGCATGCTTATAAAAGCCAATCGTCATTGTCAGTCTGTCGCGCCCGGACGCCGGACATATCACTCAACCACTTTTCCTCTGCAGTGGGACGACGGAGTTGTGCGTTCACATCACCAGGAGGCACAATAGAACACAGATGCTTAGTTTGTTTTAGAAAAGCGAAGAGAGCATCGTAGACGTTCCCAATAATATCCAGTGAATCTAGTCGAAGCTGCATCAGGTTTCTGAATGACACCGGATGCTTTCCGACCATACTATACGCCGACGGCCAACCGTTGGACATTCGGAGTGATGCTTATTTGATAGTGCCTTAGCTAGCCCCCTTCGTGCGTATGCGGTAGATAAGTGTCGGAACTACGCAAATAAATGTGCCGCACCCCCATATGATTTTGCCTCACTACCTAAGCACTCTTACGCGGTAAGCAGTGCGAAATACAAATATGAGTGTATCTACTTTCGTTTGATTGCTCTCCTTTGATCTGTCTGACACAGTTATACGCAGATGGGCCGAATTCTTAGTCAGCATAACCCACCAGGTCGATGAATTGCACAAGCCTGACCGCTACACCACGGTAGTTGAATAGGGCAGGATTGTGAAACATGAACTTAGTATGTCAACCCTGGACAAATTGTTACGACCACCCTGATAGAGAAAGACAAGAACAAACGCGAAGACCACGAGCAGTATCTGTATCACGAACGAACGCAACGATATGGCAAAACTGCACGGAAATCAGAGCGCAAATATCGAAATCCAACTCTCGCAACTTAGAACCTCCCCAACAAGTAACGAAAAAGACGACCTTCAAACGAGCTTTATTCACTGCTCGGCCCGAAGGCAAATTAGTGGTTTACAGCAACTGTAATTATAGGTTTTGGGTAGACTTGGGTCCAGGCTACCCAGTAGACCAATCAGAGGCGAGTGCAAGTTCTCGGATGTTCGATAATTCTGGCAGGCGTTCAAATTCCCCAAAAATGAAGGATCCAATTTTCTAAACAAATAAGGCGAATTTCTGAGAAAAAGTGCCCTCTCCCAACACAAATATACACCATGTCGTTATCAGACCGACGACATTGAATAGTGTAACTAATTTGTAATTCTATTCTGTCTGGTGAAATTTTGTGTTAACTGTTCTTAAGTGCGCCGATCTAGGCAAGTAAATTAGATAACCCTGTTTCATCAGTACATTCTCTCAAATAGTTTGCAGTGGTCCTGATGGTTAAACTAATGCCTTTGTTGACATACCATACAGCTTTCTGCTTAACTGTCTCATTGTTGATACAATATACGCAGCGTAGACTTCTCCAAAACCAATACTGAGTGTCGGTTCTATCGCTGGAGTATGAAAGTGAAAAAGACGTAAACGCGGTACTGTTGAATCAGCGGCAAAATTTAGTGAATTCGCCGTAATCAAAAGTTATACCCACTGGTATCAATGAATACTGAGCACTAATTCAGATCAGTAGTACAATATGATTTCGCTCCATGGACAGATCTAGACATGCATCAGCGATTGCCCACGGACAGCGGGCAGAGCTTTAAATGTCTAGTGGGTTCATCGCGCTTCACAGATGGAGGTAGTCGTGTCAGCAAGTAACTACCGGAGCTATAGACAATTATAGAATGAACGAAGGAAATGATTATTCACTTATATCCAATTTGAATGCTTGGACAGCTCAACAGAACAGTCGGCTGTAGGTTGCTTGATTATGAGTACAACCGATCGCGATGGAAAAAAGTATTATTTGGGCAAAAACTACTGGTCCATTTTTTAAAGCCGGCCAGTAGAGTGATTCAATTACTTAAGCACCACAATGTTCTAACCACAATCTCCGGATATTTTCGGCAGCTAACATACACATTAGTAATGTAACGGTTCATCTCTGAGGTCTGGTGCGCGATAATGCTAACTCCACTCCAGAAACTCCCCAAATAGAACTATTTTGTTCAGGCTCTGAGGAGTGAGACAGATTTTTACAAAGCTATGGATTTTGCTTACCTTGATAGTTAGCGCCAATCAGAGAACGAGTGATCAGCATAAGTTCCGACTGTGACTTCTCTCAGGCATCAGAATATCGACACAGTTAACAAAGACAACACCATCGGACTGATTTACTATTGTGATTGAGTTGTTCTCTAGCCCAAAGTAAAACAAAAGAGCTCGGTGAACTAAACTCATGCAAGTTCCACGCAGACAGATCTTGGGGTTTTGCACGTAAGACGAAATTATATGAACTTCTGTCTAATTATATACGGCTCCCAATAAGAGTGGATCAAATGCCCGCGAATAAGAATACAACAAACGGTACACTTCCAACTTTCTTGATAAGCAGGAAGGTAGTTAATTTCATCTAACTCAGGAATCAGGAGAGATAATCAGTGTTTAACTTAAACGAGCAAGTGCGCACAAGAAACCCACTGTATAAACAGAACTGAACTCCCGGAGGACAGTCGCGATCGTCTGAAAACCAGATCTGTGCTTATACCAATGCAACACTGACCAAATAAACAGCGGGATAAGAGGTTGTTAAGAATGTGCAATCCGTTGTGTAAAACATTGTAAATTTAAAGCAAATGGCGCCGATTTTGAGTCAACTTCTATTAGAACAAGGAGGCGGATGAACTAAAATGCAAAACATGAAGTACAGTGGAGTTCATATAGTTACATTTTCTAGAGTCTCTTAGGGGTAAAATGGCACGTAGAATAAAAAGTGCAAGATAAGATTTCCGACCCTTCTCTTTTACCTTGCTATAAACGACATTCTATAGACGTCAGTGGGTAGTAAACACCTCGGCAAGATCGATCTTATAGATGTTGAAACTTTTCGTGATTCGGATGATTTCGATGACATAACCAAGTCACAACAAATTAGGCACGTCAGTGTTATCCGTTAGTCAACATGAAGTACACATTGCCAGGCCAAATTGCATAGTATTAGCTAAAGACTGGTAGTGACCTGTGTCTGCTATGAGCGTTGATAATCCGCAAGTAAGTAGGTTTGTTCAAGTGGATGTGTACATACGTGTGGATGGATCAGGGTGAAACAATCAGCAGTCTCAATTCAACAATCACAATGGTTGCTCTACCTGTAGCAAATGCACTAGCTAAGCCATTTAAAACCAGAGGGTATACTATGAACCAGTACCCCTTGCCTTATCACATGATTGTGAAACTTGACTAATGCGTCCAATGGACGTTCTTCAGTTTGTGATGATGATGCATCGCTTCCCGTGTTTTATGATATCACATTGTGAGTAGCAAAATTATCAGACAACTCACCCTTGAAGAAAGCAATATGAAGATTTTAATAACCAACGCCAACTTCCGCAATCGAGTACGGCAGACCGGATATGTATTTCATATGACATGTTACAATTTCACTCGTAGAGTATTATTTACACAACACGGGTCAATATGAAACAACACAGTGGCTGAACGTTGTAACACAATACAAATGTATCCAGATTTGTTCCATTGACTAGATGCAGGCAGACTGGAAACATCTACTGTAGTATACTTGGCTACCGTATCGAGAAAATTAGAACAGGATGAACAGTAGTTACATTATCGACTACTGTTGGGCGACATGCGTGCTGCGTTGTTTGGCCCGTTTGTTGCTATGTTCCACGATGTTGACTTAAATACTTTCATTGTTTAAATGTGCCACGAGTTTAAACAACTTGTTTTAATCACCATCGCCTATAAAAAAATCCATGGGGCGGTTGAGCGTCGTTTTTAGTAGGCTGGCGTCAACTGACCGCAGATCGGCTTGCAGCAGCTTGTGTGTGAACCGTGATTGGCGGAACGCTTTCCAGTCAGAAAATCGCCCATGTCCAGTCTCCTTACACCTATGATTGAATCTGACATTAAGTCAGGCATACAAGCGTACTTACTAGTTAATGTGTGAAGATTCTCCCGTATCATGGATATGTTCCTTTCTATGAAACACTCGGGGTTAAACGTACGAATTTATCATTGAAAAAACAGGGTTGTGACAGGTTGCAGCCATCATAGATTGAAGAAAAACAACGCAGATGAATATCCAAAAAAATCAGTGTTGACTCTATAATGTCTAGTGTATTGAAAACGCAATGTTACAGGAGAACAGGTATGTATACATGGATTAGAATTCCACCACATAGTCCGGTTTTTCAGAAACATCTAGGTTGGGCAGTTTAGACCATTGAATGAGGCGTTCAAAAGTGGTGAAATGGGTTAAAAACGCAGTGGGGAGGGCAATTCCTTGCACGCGATAAACTAGAGGCCGCAAGGCACTGTTCAACGTAGGTGTTCGAAGCCATCCCAAAGGGCGGAAGGCGGTAACGGCGAATCGCCCGATCAAACGTGAAGAGGAGATGAGTGGACTAACGGGAGAAGCCTATAATGTCAAAAGGAAAGCGACAACACTTGTTAAGAACAACATATAAGCTGCAGTCGACCTAATAGCAGCTATCCTTAACAATCAGATAACAGCCGTGATTGACGTCAGCGTACTTACACGGTAGGCATGAACAAGAACGGCATAATTTACAAGCCAGTTACGTGAACAAGTGTCTCGAAACGATATTGTGCTCAGATACCGATTTTCAACAGAGTAATATGAAAAACATGCTGCGGCGAACAGGTTCGTTATTCACTGGCAGACCAATTATACTAGGGACTCCATTGGCTGTAAAATAAACGGCAAACATAACCCGCAAATGCATTATTAACTTCAACTGGCAGTATCTGCCTTTCAGTTGGTTCAAGACTAATCGTATACGCACACATGATGCGTAGCAAAAACTTACGAAACTTGCCGCGCGATTTTGACCAGTAACAATGCAATACATATGCGACTTCATCTTTTAAATAATTACACTTACAAGTTACAACTGCGACTGCCCATGAAAAAGCGTGCATCGTGTTAAAATAAACAAAAGATTTCAGGACTGGTGGCAACGTCCGTACTTCGATAGACACCTTAGCCAGCCTTTTTCGAAAAGAACCATTAGACTCCAGTTTCACCTTCACTTAAACCCATCACTACTGTCACAACGAGACTGGACTTGGTCAAGATACGTCGAATTGCGCATCACCATCACCTACTGGGTCAAACTGGACAATGTGGCCACCACACCGACAGAGTTACTTATGTCAGCAGGTAGAGGTCTGACAAACCACAGTCTCTTGGTCCTCCAGGTCGGTTGTTGGAAAAAGGTTGGCACTTTTTCCAAAAAAAGTACCAGTTCTGGTAGATTGCCACTCACCCGCTACCTTGTGATACAGGCTTTTGAGCCAAAGGTTTTGGGTGAGAACGCTAATCGTTCTTTTGTTTAGGTCTGAGCCCCCCGGCAGTATCTCAGCCCACACACAACTATGAATAATCATATCAATAATTCCACACTGTATCGGCCGTCTCGTAACATAAACTAAGTCACCGTGTCTGCTGCATACATCAGGGTGGATAGGAGTAAACATTGTAGTACTGACCCCTCTCACAGTGTCCTATCAACTTAAGCTCCTAGACCCGTCTCGACCTTCTTTTCTGATAATTACTCCATAAGTCCCACAAACAGATATAGCTAGTCATAGAAACATTATGCCCCATCTCTTACCATTCCGCCTGAACACTCTCTCATCCCTTGGTTAGACGTAGAATGCGAATTAATATAGATGCTTTAAACGTTTGCACTCTAAAACAGACGTGTTCTCACATCTAAAGCATGGTAAAACTCGGTTCTTCCCAAGACAATTGTTGAGAAGCCCAGAGAAGGGATGGGTTTAGGAGGCTAACCGAATCAACGTCTAGTAGCAATTGAGCCAGGAACAAGGGTTCCTTGACCGTTTAATGGGTAGGAATGTTTCGGTCAGGCGAAATAGACGATAATGTTTCAAGCGAGGACATCTGCAATCTGTCCGACAACCAAGTAGCCTGTTTTCCGGCAAAAACTTCGACAATTCTGTATGGAACAATTACTCACTTTGCATGAGAGTCAAAAGTAGCAACTTCGGATGCGAAGAAGGCTACATGACGAAATGGTTTGATATATTGCGAAATAATAAAAATGGTCACTGTACAAGGTAACTTGTATTTTGATGTCACCGTTAGATTTTATAGAGATATATGGTCACCATTTAGTCAGAAATATCAACGCGTACTCACGTTATTAATTGGACTATTAAGCTCTGTTTCACTCAGAATAGTCCGGGTTTGCTAAACAACTTTATTCAGTCGTGCTTTTGACTGATGCGTTTGACTGCTGCAATAGGCACGTACGAAAAACAAACACCAGATATTGTCATTCAAGTTACGATCAGAATCCGAAGATCGACAGATCCATGTGGCGATTTAGTCGCTCGTTAACTGCTGTTTTGTCCTCAGAACTGTAGGTATGCTACAAATGTCATGTTCTATGTTGACACGCAGGTGATAGTGGTTGAATACAAAGTACTTGAATGTAAGGCTGAGCACATTCTATCCTCTTTGTGAAAACAACAAATTTAACTTCCTGCGCGAAACAAAAGCCCCCTAAGATAACCACAGCCACTTCCATACGACCACCTATTGAAAGTAATGCGCTCCTATGCAGCACCGAGCACTGTTTGCCGACGCTGCGGCCGATTGGCGTAAGGTGCGAGGTGGACAGATAATGACCTGGCGTAGACAGATGAAAGCGTTCACGAAGGGGTTGGGCACTGTAGATCGGGTTCGAGCCCTCGCGACTCACAGAGTCGGTGGCTTGAAACTTTAGGTGAGATGGCGGCTAATCGAACTCAGTGGCGTGAATGTTGTCGTTGTTTGACCGAGTTGTCTGTGAAGTGAGTGCATTTAATGACGCGGGGCAGTGAAAGCCGTGAGGAAGCTGTCTTGCTGATGACGCCTTACTTTCACTTACAGCTTGGTTGTTTGTTTGCAAGGTGTAGGCGCCTTGATGTTGTATGTTTGAATGTAGACGTAGCTATTTTTAGGGGTTAGGTCCCCTACCCCCCCCCTTTTTTCTCTCTTCCTAAACAGGGTTTGTTTCTTCATGGTTGTGTGGCAGTTAAGCATCAGTGTGAACCACTGATGTATTGCTGTCTATGATGATGATGATGCTCCTATGCAGGCCACGCCAGCAACAATTCCAACAAGTCGGACCATTCACATCAGGGTTCTAAGAATCGGGAATCGCCAAGTGCAACATATATGTTCGAGAGATGTGATGTCCGACAAAATGTATTCAGTTTTCCTAGTACTACTTCTTCAGCGGCGAGATCCGTCGAAGCTCTCAACAGGCGGATATCCTAACAAGTACTGCTCTTCTGGCCTGCGATGTACAGATTCTCTTGCAATAAGTTTTACCTTTGTATGGCGATTCTCATGAACTGCAACGTTAGTCAACACGATTCTCAATCCCCTAAGACGTCGTTCAGTTTCTTCTTACTGATAAGATCCACCGTACGCAACGCACAAACTGTGCAGCGCTCGAAAGTTGTCACCTTTTTAGACACCTATAAAATTTAAAAAATGACCACAATGCGTTGACCTTCGAAAACCAATTGATTTGTGAATGCTGACTGTCAGATTATCGTCGTACCAATGATGGGTGACGACGAACATTCTAAACAGAATGTATTTTGATGATAAATCGTGTCACACAACCAGCCAAAACGCAAAAATATTGTCATAATAAGTAATCATTGTTAACCATTCTCATTCCTTAATATTGCATTAGACCTGTTTGTGATAAAATCACGTTTGTAATGAAAAAATGTTAGCCTTAGCATTTATGCATTTTAACGATGCAGCTGGATGATAGCATGCGGCACTGGGATACGTAGACGGAACACACATTGGATGTCGGAGAAATCCCTGGAGTTTTTCGAAGCCAGACGGAACATTTCTCCTGGCAGTTCATATAACAAGTCTTGGAGAGATAGCAATGGGAAACTGAAACGTAGCCTAAATGCTGATCATGAGGCTGAGCTAATAGAAATTGTCAACGAAATGGAAACCGCTTTTGCTTCAGGGAACATTAGCAAACTATTTAGGATTATCTGTGCCACTGGTCCCAGACGACCGTCTATCAGCCAGACAGATGGCAAACTCATCTATAACTACAGAAGGTTACAGCACTGGGCGGAACACTTTGAGGGCAAGTTTAGCTGGCCTTCTGTTTCTACTATGCTGCCGCCATGAACTTGTAATGCAGCACCCTGGTCGGTAGATTTGGAACCGCCCACTGAGACTGCGGTTCGCAATTGCATTTTGGCTCTCAAACGTAATAGGACTGCTGGTCTAGATAACCTCATGCGGGCACTTTCAAAAGAGATGAAGAGGCGTTAGTGGAGGATTTCACGCAGTTGTTTCGATTTGTATGGACAACAGCGACATTCCCTCCACACTGGGGTCACGCAATAATAGTTCCTATATTCAAGCAAGGAATCAGGAGCTCTTACAAAAACCATAGGGGAATTACTTTGATCTCAGTTATTTTTAGGGTTCTGGCATCCCTTATACTTCGTCGACTCACTGCAGTTCGGGAGATAAACATTAGGGAAGAACAGGCAGTTTCGCTCTTGGCGGGGATGTATACATTTCATTTTGACACGTCATGTGTACCGCTGGCCAACAATCGCCGTATTCCTTGACCGCAAAGATGTGTTCGATTCGATGGATCGATCTACACTTTTAGAGTCGCCTAAACGCTAGGGTGTACTGACTAAGTATGTGAACAAACTGTCGGCGCTTTATTCCCATACCACAGCTCAGGTTAGGGTTTGCGGTGAATTGTCTGACAGTTTCAGCATCAGGAGCGCCGTACGTCAAGGCTGTCCACTTTCACTGTTTGCTTAATTTTGTCATAGACACTCACAAGACGTCTGCGTTGACCTCCTACCTGGTGAATGATTGACTGATCATGATTACGCCGATGACAAGGTGTTGCCATTTGACAATTTCCGAACAACACAAACAATGCTAAACGCTATTTCGCGTTCCGCTTCCGCAAGATTATTGTGGTTACTTAGACTTAATGTTAGATAATGAAGCCATGGAGGTTGTTGACGGGTTTGTGTACTTGGGAAGCTGCATCAGCGGCGATGACGATGCGGGGAATGAAATAGAAGCGCATATCTTTAAGGCTAAGGCAGTGTTAGCTAATCTGGGGCATCTCTGGTGACAGAGTGGTATCTGATACCTAAAACCTGTGTATA
>JTDE01005318.1:30947-41442 GCA_014338405.1 Paragonimus skrjabini miyazakii
GTGTTGCCATTTGACAATTTTCGAGCAACACAAACAACGCTGAACGCTATTTCGCGTTCCGCTAAGTACTTCGGAATGCGCCTTTTAGCCTCAAAATGCAAGGTGTTTCTGCAAGATTATTGTGTTTACGTAGACAATGTTAGATAATGAAGCCATGGAGGTTGTTGACGGGTTTGTGTACTTGGGAAGTTGCATCAGCGGCGATGTCGGTACAGGGAAAGAAGTAGAAGCGCATATCTTTAAGGCTAATCTGGGACATTTTTGGCGGCAGAGAGGTATCTGATACTTGAAGCTTGCACATGTCAGACAACAGTGACGGATGTATTACTTTATGGCAGCGAAACCTGGCCGCTCAGGGTAGAGAACTTGAACCGTCTTCAGGTATTTGATCACCGATGTCTGTGTTTAATCGCTCCGATCGGGTGACACCAACGAGTATGTAACGAAGTTTGTCTCACGCCCTTTAACCAATTGCATAACATATTGTCAAATATAAAAATGCATGGAACTAGAAATAAAATGAAGTTGTAACTGTATCTACAGTTCGCGATCTTCTATTTTTATTGCGTTAAGGTTAAGATTAGGATTGAACTAGCTCATTATTTGCTACGAGATTCTGGGGATGTGAATATCAGTATCTCAGGAGAAAGCGAAATTGATTCAGTCCAGCCACGTAGGGGGAAATTAGTTGGTATTTCATTATTACACCGCCAATAGTTCGGAGTTATAAGATAAATGATCCTACAAAAAGTACTTGCAAAAGTGTATCGCCAAAATGACCAAAGTGCCTATCTGAAAGTGTGAACTACTTCATAATGGTGGCCTGCCCGATCACCTGATCTCAGTCCAACAGAGTGCTTTTAAAGTCAGTTTTAGTGGCCGGATTTCAGGGCATATGAGACTGACCGCTTCAAAGGTAACACAGCAGATAAAACAAGAACACACCGCGAAGCTTTTCAAAAAACACGTACTGAAAAGCTGGTGTGGTAATCTTCACCGGATATGAACTAACTTGGCTCTACTGGGTAGGAGAACAAAATCATCGACCGTTTCATGATAAGTTCATGATTCTGTTTTACCAGTCTTGTTATCATATCGTGCACTCTGCTTAGAATAAGACATTCAGACGAGTAAAGCTGACAGTTACGTATAGGTAAATGTGAAAAGTCAAAGGACCACCGACATTAAAAAGAGACCGGATAAAAAAAGATGTCAGAGTGAGTGGAAGAACGTAAAAGTGCAACCAACATAGACTGGAGGCTACGCACATTTACGCCTGGCCCACAAGAGCAGGACGCTGCAAACCGCCTGCTAATTATTGACCAAGAAGGTATGTTGACTCTGAGTTACTGCTTCGCCGGTTACTCCAAACGCCTGTCATTCTTGCGAACGCGAAACGATCGTATAAATTAGCCTTGGTTACCATCAAAATGGCTCTTTGTGAGATTTAACGGTTACAAACCGATGACATCTTATGGATTTCTCCTTACGAGGTTTATATGAACACTGAAGTACGCCAGGTGTATACTTCGATGAGCATGTCTAAAAGATGAAGTATGCAGGACCTCAACGTAACCACTTTAGTGGACTCATAATCAAGACTGATCTGAGAGAGAGTAGATCAAGGTAGCTCCGGAACTAGTTGACACCAGGAAGCTGTTTACTTCCCAGCAATGTGTGACATTATCCAATCTCAAGGCGAACACCACCCACATTTGATCGCAGTCTTCGCAACCAGATAGACTTTCAGCCGGTCTCTTTCGAAAGGAAGCCCTAGACTCTAGTTCTACTCATGTTAGAGATTGTCAGTAGTATGCCCACAGTAGGGCCGGAATTTGAACCACGGGCACGTTTTCATGAGTCAATCTAAATGACCACTGGGCCACTAATCTGACACTAGGCAAAACCTCGTATCTGAACACTCAGTCTTATCGACTAGAATCAACAGAGAACTGTATTCTATCGAAACGATTGAGTATCCTGATAACCACTTACAAGCGAAAGTGGTTGAGCGTTTAGAGATGACAGTTCAGTCGGGCCTAATGTGAAGACAGCGGCACCCTAATCACCGCAGTTGCCTGGTAAAAGCGGGTCAGAATTTAAACGTTGGCCACGGTAAGGACTGGTTCTAACAAGAGCGAAACTCGACTCCCGTGTTTCCATTCAAAAAAGGCTGGATGAAAGTCCATCTTAATGCGGAAGTTATGATCAAACGCGCGCGATGTTCAAGTTGGAATTAGCCGAATAACTGACTACTCATCAGTAATCTAAAGTACTGCTTGGCGGGGTTAATGAAATCGGAGATTTTGAACTGACTTTGAAGTCTCAAAAGCAAGGTTTTGGCCAGGAGATGATTGACAGTAGTTGTATCTCATTTAAAGGCAATCAGGTAACCTAATCACAACCCATTGCTAAGTCACTCGACAATGGCTCTCATATTCGAAAAAGGAGTCAGGAGTTCTTACCAAGACTATGAGGGGAATGACTTGATCTCAGCTATTGCTAGGGTTCTGGCATTCATTAAACTTCGTCAACCCACTGCGGCTCAAGAGGAAGAAGTTAGGGGAGAGCAGGCAGAAGTTCGTTCAGGACGATTTCACTCTTCTGAAGTAGCGTCATTCGTACACCAACGACTAACAGTTGACTTTTTTCCAAGTGTGAAGTTGCGTGATTCAGGAGTGTGCACAACAAGCATATAAACACAGAATCGCTGTTATATTTTATCAACAGTTAAGCTAAATTCAAGAGTCTAAGATGAACAGTCTGACAGTTTCAGCACCAGAAGCGGCTTACCACACAATTTTTGTTTACTTTTGTCATAGACAGAACAATGGAGAACTATCGCCTGTACTCACAAAATACTGTTGTAGACTTCGTACGTGATGAAAGATTGACTAATCCTGGTTAAACTGACGACAAGGTGGTATTTGACAATATCCAAGCGGAACAAACAATGTTAGACGCTATTTCACGCTCTGTTAAACATTTCGAAATGCGCTTTACAGCCTCAAGGTGCAACGTGCTGTTGCCTGGATTGCGTACATTCAATGTTAGACAAGAAAGTCATGAAGGTTGTTGGCTGGTCAGTGCACTTGGGATGCTGCACCAGTAGCGACAGAAGCACAGCGAACGAAGTAGAAACTCGTGCCTTTGAAGATGGAACAGTAGTTGCTGGTCTAGGACGTAATTGGCGAAACAGGAGCATAACTCTGAAGCTTAAGGGTCGTGGTCATAAGACGACTGTGAGGGCCATGCTAATTTAGGGCTATAAAACCTTGCCGTTCAAGATGACGTGAATCGTCTTCAGGAATTTGAACATCGATGTCTACATTCGGTCAATCACACTCGGGTGGATCCGACGGATAAGCAACGAAGAGATTAGAAAGCAAATATTCGGTGGTGCTGAGCCAGTTTCTCTGTTCAATCTTTAAAATTGCACAGACCTAGATAGTTAGGCCATGTAGTGAGGATGCCAGCTAGCCGTCTGCCACATCGAACACTCTTTGTCGACGATGCGGCTGATTCGCGTAAGATGCGAGATAGGCAGATGATGATCTGGAATAGAGGAATGAAGTCGTCCATCAAGGGGTTGATCACTGTAGGCCAGGTTCACTTCCTGGGTTGGAGACCTCGCGACTCACAGAATCAGTAGCTGGAGACGTTAAAGAAGATGGCGGCTGATTGGGCTTAGTGGCGTACCATTGTTTGGCCGAGTAGTTTGTAAAGACATGGAGCGGTGAGAATCGTAGGGAAGCTTTCGTGCTGACGACACCGTGTTTTCGTAAATAGATTAATTTATCAATTTGCAAGTTTTAGGCACCTTAGTGTTGAATGCTTGAACGTAAGCATGGTTGTCTTCGTAGTTAGCTCATCTCCCTTTCTTTTTGCTCCTGGTTATTGCTTGACGTTTCTTTCATGGTTGTAGGTCAGTAACCTATCAGTATGGGGCATTTACATAATGCTGTTCACGACGATTATGACTAACGAGTTCTAACAAAAACGAAACTCCAGTCTAGTGTTTCTCTTCTGACGGTCTATCTGGAGGCGAAAGTTAAGAGTGAATGTGGATGAAGTGCGGCTTGAACTTAACCACGGTCCAAACTACTCAACAGTAAACTACTCAATCTTTTTGAAAAGTAAAGTCGCCCGCATCTGTGGACTGAGCAGTCAGGCATTTTGAAAGATCATTCGATCCAGTTACTACGTTTACGAAGGTTATTTATATAATAGCCATAACATCAGGAAATTCAAATGGACTTTGGAAAAACTGATTAGACATAGTAGACCGGAACATGAACGACTGCTACCACTCGATTTAAGGATCGAGGAGACCTTGCAGTACTGAAGCAATATCATCGAACCACATTACCAAACTGTGGTCAACAGAAACTTTAAAAGTTCCCCAATCCAATAAATCGATTTATCTGCTCACAGCGAACAGATAATATACAGCTCCGATGTTCGACTATACATAATAATATTAGTTATTCGTGGGAACCAAACAGGAATGCATACAAATCACGATGTAGCGAAAAGGTGTCGAATAAAACACAATCTTTATTGTTCAATTCGCTGGTGGCCATGCCACAGGTGCGCTCGTGTTTATGAATCGGAAATCCGGTCTACAACACATCTCCAGTTTCTGCTGACACGTCGTGTACACTTCTGCCCAGTTTGTGTTTGTGTGACCGGCTTCTTGTGTCGGGGATTTTTCACCTGTCATTCCTCGTCTGTTCATCCGATCTTGTTGAGTGACGGCTCGTCCGGTCGCTCATGTTGTCCGCAATCTATCTACTGTGGGCTTAGACCATACTTCACGACTGCATCGAGATATTCCACCGAATGTTGGAATAACCGTGCCTCCGATCTGGTCATCTATCCCATTTTGCTTGCCACGTCTCGTCCGGTCGCCTGTGTTGTCCGCGATCCGATTGCTGTGGGCTTTTGGACGTACCTCCCTCCGCGTTGAGGTATTCCGCCGAGTGTTGGAATACTCGAACCTCCGGTTTGGTAATCCACTTTGACGCGGAAGCGTGGATAGGGTCTACACATTTTCGCACATACACTGTTGGCAGCACCATATTTCCGGACTAGCCTGTCACGATGACCAAGGTCACAAGACACCCACACGAAAACATCGTAACACTGGTGGTTTTACTCACACATCCCATATTCACTGTACACTCAAAGGAATAAAATTAACAGACATGTGGATGTAGGCCCATGAAGTCCGATCGGCCAATGCTGATTGGCCAGATGGTACGCTAGTATGAGACTAAAACCATTACAACAACAAACAGAGATCCACATGGTAAGATCTCAGTCAGCAAAACAGGTATCGACACACATTGAAGAAAAACTAGTTGAGTAGCAGGCGTGCGGTAATACCGTCTACTGATGAACAAAATAACCGCATAACTTGTATTACAGCACGGCAAGTTCACATTGTTTGAAGCTGATGACCTCGGAGGAGCGGAAATCAGGGAATTGGAGAACATCTGTGCAAAGTCTAGTTTAGACAATCACATGGTTCATAACAAAACGGAACAATGATCACAAGAGTGACCCGTTACGGCAGACAAATGGTGGCTGGTCTGCTTAACTCATTGGTTAAGACGTTTGATAAGAGTAGCTCGAATCGCTGTCCCATAACCGGAGTTGTGGTGTAGTAGGAAATGAACAGAATAAAAAACGTGTGTAAAAACATGTGTACACACCAGTAAACGTACGGCATATTCCATATAAGCTGGATACTATCGGAATGATATAAAAACAGGAGTATTAATCCAGCTCGTTGTAACCGAGATGAAGCAAATAAAGCATGATTTGCGCCTATCAGCCACTTGCGGGAGGTGAGCAAACTTCACACGAAACGTACACCACAAAAATAAGTGGACGTATAAACTAAAGACGTTATTCTTTGCGCACTCGAATGACTAACCGATTCTACATCATGGAGTTTAAGTTCACAAATGTCTTCTGTATACACAGAACTAGCACTGTTTTATCAACCGCTAGCAACCTCGGGTTACGATCAAACAGCAGCATCTAGAACGATCTAACAGATTCGACCAAGTAACTTGCTATCAGAGTAGGCCAGACAGTTGACAACGTTGGGGTCTTCGAGTTTGCTTCAGTCAACAGCTAGTAAGTGTACACTGTCCAGGTTAACCAATTAAGAATGCACTTAGCTATGCGTTAACACGTGGGAACATTGTGCCTTCCACACAGACCACTCAATCAAATAACAGTAACCTTCTTGTAACTGAGCCAGATAATGGCGAACTCGCTTAAATTCTCTAGCCACCGAATCCGCGAATAGTGAACCTAGCATATTTAGGTTTTGAGATGACTCAGCTGGTTCGCGCATTCTCATCAATCACAAAACAAATCAAATATGCATTTCGGAGAAGTTAAACGCACAGTCGTCATTTTTTAAACAAAATATTGTAATCTAATTCCTATCCACACTAGAAAGCGTTATGGTCGAGGCTCTGAAACAGAAATTGGGCTACATGAACTCGTCATTCAAATGCGACCATACAATGTAAATGATGTCAGAATGAATCCGTACGGCTTCAAAGGAGGTACAGAACATGGCAGAACTCAGTTTGTGTTAGCCTGACTCCTGCCAACCCGAAGGCGGTGTATACCGCACTAGATATATAAAGTAAGGTATAACTGTACTGATAGTTCTGTGAGGATCAATGAACACATTCAGAAACGGTTGAATAAATCCGTGGTAATAGAACAAAGTAGACGATAAGAACATAGGCGGGAAACCGATTATTAAACATCTATTGATGACCGATATTGGTACTAACCATAAAGACACGTTCAATATTTTCGTGCGTCATGACAGGCTGTATTTACTGATCAGTATTGACTGTCTCCATCCTTGTGTACAGTAGCAGTTAATAGGGACGTTAAGTGAATCCTCGTAAATCGATGTTATGTAGACTCTAATGTGCATAGTTTAAAAGCCCAGTTCGTTTGTACAACAATGATAAGAATTCATGAAAGGATCAAAAGCACCCAACAACCTAGTTTTCCCATCTCATCTTTTGGAGTTACTGAGGTGATTTATTTTAAAATGTTGCAGTTGTTAAACCGGAATCCGAACGACCGATATTGAGACAGGTCGCTAATCAGTAAAGCTGCTCCACGCCATCCGGGTATCATGAAGCGTACAGTAAGAGGAAGGTAATAATTATAATTATCAGGCTCACCTCGACGAAGTTGCCTAACCGATAGAGGCAAACAGGGGGACGAACATGATCATCACGTGAAAACGATGCAGAGTTTGATCCCGTCACCGCTCGCATTACCTCCCGTTGGCGTAACGGTTCATCAGCAAAACAGGCATCATACAGTGCCCAGTCCGCATCTAACGGCTCAAAATTTAAACCGCTGGCTGCCAAACGTTGTCCGTAAGCGGACAGCGCACGAAGTTCCCGTGATGATGGTATCCACGGGTCGACGTTACCAATCGTAGTCGTGGGCATAAAACTAACGTCGCACACGAAACCACCTGCTTCAGGTCGTACATCTGGATTGCTGACCAATCGGACTTGGTGTTCCGGTCGAAACGTAGATTCGAGAATGGCAGCCAGAAAAAACGAGGCGGAACGCCAAAATGCCTGGTTGGCCAATACAGGATCGTTGTGTGCATCCTACCATAGGGATTCGAAAAAAGAAAACAGCGGACAAAACGCTAATAACAACGTCGATAATAATAGTAACAATAACATTACCTGCGAACCATCACCATCGGCAGCTGTATATCAACGGTTAACACTAATGCGTAAATCCCACGTCGACGGCAATTATGGAAAAATCTAGTAGAATATTCTCAAGTGACCAGTAAAATGACCAATGCTTGAATAAAAAGGCGAATAATACTTAGTGCTTATAAAGCATTATGCAAGTACTGGGTCGCACATCATCATAGACTGCAATACGACAGTCCCATGAACAAGATCAACCCAACTGAGATAGCAGTTGAGGTCTCCGTTGAGAATCAGGACCTTGCCGAAGACAGTTCCACGAGTGTCTAGACTTATCCATCTTTGATTTTAAAAAAATCAAAAACGTATGTACATGTTAGAATACGAAAAAGTCCTAACCGCGGATTTCAACCCTGAAGTCGAATTTGGAATACAATGTTCCACAAATCTAACATCTGCCCAAATCAACTGATTGGATGCCAACCAACCGATCTGGAGCGTGTCTAGATGCTAGATTTCTATTTCTCCACAAGGTCATTTCTAACATATAGATACAGCACCATTTGTGAGCAACTTCGCATGGAGCGAATAAATTCTATTCTTCGTGTTTTCTACCTATTGGTGTCTCGGTTGGGGAATTTTTTTTCGGGATTGGGGATCCGAGCGTACTGACAATACGACTTTTGTTGTGAAAGTTCGGTTCAACATTACAGTTTTTGCGGTTATAACTATAAATTAATTTTGAATATCATTTTGAGAAAAAGTCTAACATGGTTAGCTGTTTTCCACAGCTTCTCCTTTTGATTTTTTCCCATTCTGGATTAAAATTATGTCATATTTAACAAAGTGTCTGAGACCAAGCATACAAATATGATCACATAGATACGGGCTGAGCCTCTAATTGTCACACAAGATCTGTTTGCATTAGCAACTGCTTCAACACCCGCCACAGTGATATCTCTGTACCTGTTACACGGCTAGCTCAAATTTCTTATGGAGACAAGATGATATAATTAAAAACATGTTCAATGGTGACAAGTCGAAATCAGTATGTTCAGTGGTTGAACTTTAGTTAGTAATGCATAATTTGAAACGCCAACTGTTTCTCGTGTGAACGTTTCACAAGTAAAGTCTGGAGTCACGTAGCCAAATTGAAAAATTCTTGAACGGTATGTTTACAAAAAATCGCGCTTACAGATTTCTGATACCTCTGGATTGCACATTATCGCCAGTTGAATAAGTTGAGGTCACTTCGCATTCCATCGACACATACGACTCTTTGAAGAGTACTGAAAGTGGGTGTTGCATAATCCGATAGGTAGAGGAAAATGTTTGATGATTCTGCACATTGATGCAGATGTATTATTTGAGTCTTTTTACGAAGTCAGGAATGTACGATCATCCAAAACATAAGCAGCCTATTGGCAAAACTGGTTTTCCTTCGATGAATAATTTGCTTCGTTTAGTCAAACATCGCCAGGCTGATGACTTATCATTTACACGATTCATTAAACAAGCAGCAGCCGAACAGATGGAAGAGGTTAAAACTCTAGGCAGACATGAAACAGAACATATACCGCCTTAGCTGACATAATGTTTTAGTCACACAAAACTACGGATGAAGACTGTTGACTTGACGACGTCATTTAGTTATCCGAAACGGATCCATGTTTCAACCAGTAGTACAATAAGTCATCATGTGTTCCCTTAACACGGTCATGAGCTAGCTCATTCGTGAGTGCAATAAACTACAGAATGTATGAAGTCATGTAATGCATGCATCGTCTCAAAACAGTGTAAAACAGAGTCTCGATGGTCGAAACTACTCTTATGCGCAAATTGATCATCAATGAAATTGACAACAGTCGCCTGTTGGGAGGGTGGTCTCGTAAAGAGCGGCAAATCAACAAATAAATCGAAGGACCTGGACCAAAATGATCCATGTTCGACGAGATCGTTGTAAATCAGTGTTTGACACTGTTGTCTAGCTACCAAACTATGAGAAACAACCTCAAGATGTATAATTTGTACAGATCCATACATCGAAACTTAGAAGTTTAACTGTAACGTACGACATCTTGTGACCACCAACAGATTAATGTTTGAAGTGGAAGTGGATGACATCGCTTGCATTAGGTGAGACAATTAGTTTGTTGGATTACAGAATCGCTTCGGACTAAGTGAGAAAATCCTTCAGGCTGCCAATATTCCTTAGTTCATAGAAAGATCGGTATGTCAACAGCAACATTCAACCTACTGATCTCGACTAGCCACTTTATTATCCACTAACGTCTTCATCTAGGAATTTGGCGATTCACGAGGATCCCGAGTTATACGTGGGCTGGTCAATATTAAGGCAGAACTCGCCTTGATCCCAATTACGGTTCTAGTCTTCCGCTGGAACAAAGGTGTTGCTTGCTGAACCGTGAACGGGCATTTGACTTCTCACCTAAGGATGTGTAGGTCAATACACAAAACAATTAACGTAACAGGCTGGGAAAAATGCACTGCTAATGGCACGTTCCCAAAAAAGAAACGAAAGTTTGGCAAATTTCAGAAATTAGGTGAGATCCGATTTGGAAAAATCTGGGCTTTAGTCGGATTTAAACCAACGACAGAAACAACACGTCCAAACGCGGAGAGTGTCCTGCCAGCTGGAGTCACGACTATTGACAATTATGTCCCATCTAAAGAAACAGTGCGCAGAAGGGGTTTAAGAGCGACACATACGCATATATATATATATATATATATATATATATGATTAA
>JTDE01005319.1:13985-25054 GCA_014338405.1 Paragonimus skrjabini miyazakii
GGATTGTCGTAGGGGTCGTTATAAAGAGAACAACGAATGGAGCAGTAATCCAATTTTGCCTTAATACACATGGGTCCCGAGTAAAGGCAGTGAACGCCATTATAATGGTCCATATATGGACCATGTAATTTGAGCTTACGCATAAGAGAAACACTGTCTCTCGGTGCCTCCATTCCAATACGGTTTACGGCTTTTTCATCACTCATTTCATCCTTCTTTTTCATTTTTTCTCATTCAACTATCAATTCCTCGCCGCATGCGTTCTACAAATTATTATGCATTTAGAATCACTTCTACCGTTCACTTGATTTCTGTCGGATTAAAGGTGCCCTAGAACATTAGTTATACCCATGTGACGGGGGTAGAAGCTTTGGAATGTTCCTTATCTCAGTGGATGAAATCGCAGAGCCAAACGCGATAATGCTAAAATGCTTATAAGCAGGTGCAAAATCTCTCTCGGTTCGAACCAAGAAAATGACGAGCAAGTCAAACTTTGAAATTGGAAACGGAGTTAGTAGAGACTACATGCTCAGGGAGAACATTCCCTTTCTCGCAGACGCGTTGAATGAAGCTATTATAGAGAAGCCTGAAGCGGGGTTCTGACTACCCGAAAAGTCGCTTGAGTAACGTCAGGTATAGTTCAGTCCTGTAATATTTTTCCTTTTCAAAAGCACGAGGTTTATTCCCAATTATTCTACTTACATCTTACGTCGTTAAGGCGTATATCACGGCTTGGTTTAAAGAGGGCGAGGTTTAACCACTTCGAGAAAACTTGCTCGAGACACGGTCCCTGAGTAAGTGTATTTAACAATCAATGAACCATGCGATTTAAGCATACGCTGTGCCCTGGCCCTGACCTTCTTAAACCTCAGAACACCTAACCATCCGTACAAATCGGCGCTTAATATGGCAACAGCAAACGGTCCGAGGAGCCAGCTCTGTTTCCAGTTTCAAAGCTCGACTTGATCGTCACTTTGTTTCTTAGTTCGAGCTAAGACGGATTCTGCACCTGTTTACACACTTCAACGTTATCGTGTTTTTGGTCCTGTGACTTTACGCATTGAGATAGGGAACTTTCAGAAGCTGCTGATATCAATTTCCGTTACCAGTCCACTGGTCCATTGGCGAAATCGCTCGCTCCTTGCATTACTGTGGATTAATTGATGTGGGCTTAAATCTTGTGATCCGTGACAGATTGTTCAATGCGTTTACTCAGTGATCATAGGTATTTATCAAGTCAGTTAACAATCAACTGTTACATCACGCGTTGTTTCCTTCATAACAAACCTCAAAAGTCTCTTCTTAAAGAGTCTGTAGCCAATGTCGATTTTAATCACATGGTCGTGGTTCGCTAGCCTATATTTAATACACTGTAAGTTGCACATGGCACATCAGTTCACTTATAAGATTGCTGAATTAAAGTGAATGTGTTGACCACAACAGTCTGAAAAGTCGTTTACATTGGCTAACTTAAGCACTGTGTTCCACTATATTCATGAGTATGCTAGATTAGACACCATTTAATGTATTTAGTAGAATGCAGTACGTAATTTAACCAATGTAAACGACTTTCCAGATTGTAAGCTCCGATTGTACGCTCCTTGCGATTCACTGTGGTCACGACTCTTAACCATGTGATTATAACGGTTCGGTCCTGTGATTATATATTTTGTTTAAAAACTTGGAAACGCTTTTCTATTCACTGTGTGTACATTATGTGTAATCAACAAATCCCCTGGGGTTCACTGTAAGAAGGAAACGTGTGATGTAGTAATTCACTTTTGGTCGGTCTAGGTGACACGCACGGTCACCGACGTAATGCACTGAACGTCCGATAAATCTTATTGTGGATTGTATGATTTAAGCTCACGGCATTAGCTATAGTCACACGGTCTCACTCTGTAAGTGTAACGGAATGTACAAGATGCACTGGATCACCTATTAGTCTACGGGCTTAAAATGAGTGTGCACCAACTACAACAGTATACCAAATCATTAACATTTTTAAATTACGCGTTGTATTCCATTACACTCAGCTGTATGTCTCAACTGTGTGACTCATTCTTTTGCTATTTTACATTTTCCGAGGCCGCGAAATGTTTCTCAATTATTGTTCATACATTTATTTTTTACCAAGTATTCTCCTAGAGTTTGCTGTGCAGAGGGTGGTCTATAAATTAACCACTTTTTTTTTATTATCGCGCGAATGACACATGGTTATTCAGTAAACGCACTGAACGCCTGACTTACCATGATATGCGCCCTATTAATTTGGTCTTCACTGTTAGAGGCGTTGGAGGATTTTTACAAGAAAAGTCACAACCTATGAACTTAGGACTCTTAGATAGTCTCCTTGTCTATGAAGTGTCCAAATGTGGTAATGTTATTGTTAGGGAGTCCGTTTTTCCCGTCCAAAACCGCCACCGTCCTACAGAAATAAAACGATTTATTCAATCTTAATTAGCGGAACCGTTAAGAACGGTCGAGGGGTAACTTTAGTTAGTTTTTTACCCGTCCAACTGTTTATTCTACTATGCTCATTAGTGACTCTAACTATTTTTCAGTAACTGTTGTTCTCATTATTGATTCTGGAATGGTTTTTTGGTCACTACACGCCATATAAATACTTTGTATTTTTCGCCTTTGTCGCACACGTTTTGGGGCTGAACAAAACCGTTTTTGTACGCGTCTTTTGGATTGTCTTGGGATCAAATCATGGGACAGTTGCGGTATTTTTCAGGCCCGAGATTTTCCGTGTTACTTATTACCGGGGGAAATCCGATTTCTGTCAAGCGTACCACTATATCGAGAACGAACCAGCGCATCCTTTGGAGGGTTTAAAATAGTTATGTTCCCAAAAGATGCTTCGCTTTGGAAGTTGTTTATTGCAAGAAACCTCTTGCAAGTTATTTAAAAACAAAAGGAACGCGTACGCTCAGTTGCATGGTTGACGTGCATCCACACTCGTTGATCAGCAGTGCATCGTCATTCGCTTTCGTGACACATCTAACATAATACATACACACAGTTCCAAGAGTCGCTTCTGGACCCTCGTCTTCCTGGCACTGGGTCCTACCCTTTAGTCCTCGAATGAACACACTGTAATACTCACAAACGAAGATGCATGTCATGCAACACTTCTTCTGGGAGTCCCCTGACTTATTTGCACCTGATGACGAAATCTTTTCGATCGAGGCTCTCCTGTATCCCAGCTCGTTAGTCTTTTCTTGGTTCGCTGAGCTGGCATAGCTTTCCGCTTTGCTAACTCACTGTCATGCACTCGTTTCGTCTCACAGTCCCTCTTGATCGTGTATACCGAGCTCCGCCTGGAGGTTACTAAATACGGACCTTTCCATTTAGGCAGACGTTTTCATGAACATGAACCGTTAACGTCTGTCTTCCGATGATCTCGATATTCCACTCCTTCTTTTGGATTGAACATTCTAGCTATTCCGAGTCGTTGAGCTGCCGACTGCTCTTTTATGTGTCGGCAACGCTGTCAGATTTCGTTTGGTTCTTCTTCCAACGACCGATTCTCTGTTGGAATCACTGCACTTTGACCATATTCCATTGTCTTGAACCACTGCATTTCTAGGGGTTCTACCTTACATCAACCGATATAGAGATTTCTTTGTGCTGGTTTGAACAAACGCATGATGGACCAACACTACCATTAGTAATGCCTACCCCCATTCCCCCCTTGGCTGATAACCTGTTATTAGTTTTTCGATTGTTACGTTCAGTGAGCCCATTTGTCTGAGGGTGATATGCTGTCGTTCGGATACGCCTGACTCCCATTTGCTGTATGCGTGTTTGGAACTCCTCGCCTTCAAAGCATGGTCCCTGATCCGTCCAGATCGCTTTTGGTACGCCGTGGTTCACTAAGATATGCTTCATCATCATGTCTCCCACCATAGACGCCTTTCGATCCGTAACGACATTCACTTAGATCTAATGGTTAAAATGTTCTGTCATGATCAGAACGCACTGGTTACCTTGAACGCCCAATGGAAATTGGCCCATACGATCCATCGACCAGAGTTCTGTTGTAAATTAATATATGGCCTACGAGCGCGTAACAGACAACAGGATAACGGTTAATGAAACGGTAGATAACGGAACGACGTTCAACGGTAATGAACAACTGACTACGAAATATGCACGATTAATACGCATCTTCCCGGCCAACCCAACCACCCAATGTTAACGAATGAACACAGAGAGAAAAGACAGGTCTCCAGAGAGAGCCACTTTATTTCACTCAATCCGAAGACAGCACGTGAAGGGTGAAGTGACACATGACCGTGCCGACTATGAAGGTCACTTTGAGCAGAATGAAATGGGCCTTTCCAAAGGCAAATGAAGACGGTATTTTTGGGGACTAGGGTTCTTCCCCGACTAGTTCACAGATTTTGGAGACCGGTACTGGCTGTAAGGACTGTTGGGCTCTCCCACCGTCACCTTCCAAAAAACTAGCTCCGTTGGTAACAAAGTACATAAGCCGTTATTTCCTCTTCCATCTTCGGCTAGTAAGCTCCTTGTTACAGCAGATCGTACGTTCTGGTGAATCCGGTTTGTGCCATTTTGTGGCAGTTTGCTACCAGCTTCTTCCTCAGTTTTCTAGGGATAACCACTACATGAGGGCTGCTAACGTCACGTTACCAGGTTAGTACGCCTGTACTGTTCAAATCAACTTTTCTCCGTTGGGTAGCGATTATTTTTAGCTCTTCCTTAGTGTTTTTTGGGATCCTCACGCCTCTTGCCAGGGGGTCATCACCTTCCACAGGACGTTTGCCTGATTCTGTAGACACATTAATGTTTACGGGTCTCGCTCCATTACTAAGCCGTTGGCTCCAAGAGTTAATGAGAAGTTCGTCGTCTACCTGCTGTCGAGAAAGAAAATCAGCCACATAATTGTTGAAACCAGATGTGCGGTTGTTCGTAAAATAATATTCATGTAAACGCAATGCCCATCGAGCTAATTTGTTTCTCGGGTCCCTCGCAGTCCTGATTCACTTTGAAGGTTTGTTATCCGTCTTCACGTGGAACTGTTGACAACAAGTACGGCCTCCAAGTGTACAGTGCGCAGACGATTGCCGAATATTCCCTCTCAATATTCGGATATTTTTGCTTCGTTGGGGTCAGGACTGTACCGGCACATTCGATTACCCTTTTTTGTTTGGGTACTGTTCCAGTGCCACGGTCACTGGGGTCTGCTGTTACGGTCAACGTTTCTTTTGTATTCGGAAGTTTTGGCGCTAGGTTTTGCTCGTTTAACACTTGTTGCACTCGCGTGAACTCTCTGTGGGCGTCGCCGGCCCGTTCAAATTGCTTGTCTTTTCGGAGAAGTTCGTACAATGTCGATGTAATGGAATGGAAAGTTTTCACAAACCGATTCTAGTACCCTGTTCGACCCAGAAATTGTCTTAGCGTGCTCTTGGAACTCAGTGCCACGGTTTCTCTAATTGTCAATATTTTCTCCGGCAGAGGCCTGATTTCACCATGACCCACCTTGTATCCTAGTACTACCACCGACGGTCATCCAAGGTGTGACTTATTCACATTAATCCGGAGTCCAAAGTTCTTAATTCGTTTCAAGACAGTACTCTGTTTTATCGTATATCCCAACGTCATCTCCATCTACCACCACATTCTCCAATCGTTCTACCAACTTAACCATCAGGCGTCGAAATGTGAACGGTGCCACGGATAAGCCAAGCATGTGCTTGAATTGGTGCTGTTTTCCGCCTACTGTGAATGTGGTTTTCTCACGATCCGTGGGTTTGATCGCCACCTACCACTATCTGGAACGCGAGTTCAACTTCATCTGTTGCAACTTGTCGAAAATATCAGAGACGAACGACATTGGTACAACTATGTTCTGCATTACCTCATTCAGTCTCCTAAAATCCACACAGAAACGGTGTTTCTTGTTGAACTTCTTCACCAAGAGAACAGACGAGTTGTATGGACTGTTGGTCTCTTCGATAACATCCTCATTCGACATGTTCTATGTTTGACTTTTCATTTCCTTTTTAATGTAGTGGACAAGTGGGTATGCGCTAGACCCTCGTCCACTAACAATTTAGGACACCTTTCCTGAAGAGCAATCGAAACGTAGTCCCAACAGACGTCGAACTAGAGAAGACAGTGAGGTTTGGAAACAAAACGTGTACTTCCAGCAATGTTTGAAAATATAAGTAGTTAGCTTTAGCCTAGTCTGGGACCAACGGCAGCAACCATGGGGAGAAAGGAAAGAAGCGCGAGGGAAAGAGCATGCATTTGCTGCGTGCAATTAGTTATACGACTGAAGAAAGTGGCCCTGAGTTTAACTCAGACCTCCTATTGCAGGCGTACACAGAATCATGCGTACAGAACAGACAAACGGGAAAACACGGTTGCAGCCGGGATCCTTAGAGAAGCCACATGATCGCTGGTCATTACATCAAGACGAACCGATATCTTACGGGGTTCTTGAGGTTGGAATGTTTTGATTGTTGGTATTTCGTGTGCAATCCGGTTGCAAGAGTCTTACGAATCATCGTCGTCTGTGAATAACTCGGCGTATTTATCGACTATGGGTTGGAGAAATGGAGCTGTTTAAATGGGGAGTTTTAGCCGTGCGTACTTGGTTGAAGCTATTCTGTTGTTGACCTGTAGGTGTCGGGAAACCATACCTGATTGACAGCTTCTGTTTCTGACTCAAGATTGTTCGTTTGTGCTGTCGAATCTGATTGTTCACAACACCCCCTCCAGGTCGCTCTTACTGCTAGTTGACCCGCCCATCAGAAAGAACAATCATGGTACACTTTATTTTTAGACCTTCTAGGACACTGGGTCTAGCAGACCTTCTTTCAATGCCCTTGCTCACCACAAGCGAAACAGCCTCCTTGTCTGTCGTTCTTCCGTGGTGTTGTTCTCAATATAGCTACATTGCATGGGAGACGGAGGAAGACAGATCTTGGCGAATTTGACTTTTTCTGATGACGAAGACGTAAACGATCTGGTTACGGTGATCAGTAGATCCGAAGAATACTGACTCGGGCAAGCAAACGTAACTTTTATACGTTTCCGTTTCTTTCAAAGGAACCGTCATTGAGAGGAATCTATCGATCAGTACGTGACGGCACTGGAGATGCTGGTTGTGACTTGCAATTTTTGTAAATGCATGAAAGATAGTCTCATACGCGATCGAATGATTCCTGGTATGCAGGACGCTGCACTGACAAAGAGACTGCTGAGAGTGAGACAGTGAACACTCGCTCAATGTATTGATATTAACATCAGCGAAGCAGCTCCGGAACTAATAACTAAGAGCTCTAACAGTGGAAATGGAGCGGTGCTCAGCGCGATTAGCCGAGCACGAACCAGGCTTGTAGTATATTGCTGCCTGTTTTGCAGCTGACACCATGAAGGACAAAAGAAGAAATGTTTGGCGTTTTGAAAAATTTGCATGAAGTGTCGGAAGAAGAACCATTTCGCCAAACAGTGCAAGTCACCATCTACCAGTTTGATCAGTGAGGAGTCAGGGACTCAGCAAACTCTGAGTAGTGTTTGAGATACACCTGAATCAAGAGGGACTTACGCTGAGTTTATCGAAAACAAACGACGACGATATCAGTTGGATTCGGGCGCATTTTACAATCGTATACTCACAGGTTATCTTCAAACGACAGTCGTGGAGCCGTCCGGTAGGCAACTGCGAATGTGAAATGGATCGAAAACATAAGTGTTGGGGAAAGTGCCCGTGCTGTTCAGAAATCCGAAGAATGGCAGGTCTTACGTGCTTGGTTTTTGTTGTGGAAAGAGATTCAACATCAATCCTCGGATTAGATGTCATTCCGACAATGGGCTTTGTGACTTTTCATGATTACAATTTTCTTCATGTGTTAGAGAAGTGCCAATTGCTCGACCAGTACTCTCCTGTGTTTGGTTCCGTTTTGGATTGTATGCCGGGTACTATCAACCAAGAATGCCGTGCCTGTTGGGTTACCAACCAGGGCAGTTCCGTTATCCATCCGTGAGAAACTTAAGAACGAGCTGAATCGCTTACTCAAGCTGAAAGTAATAGCGCCAGTAGATGGGCCTGCCGACAGGGTCAGTCAAGTCGCAGTAACACTGAAGAAGTCTGGTGATATTTGTATGTGCATTGCACCCCGGACCGCTGGATGCTGCACTCTAAAGAATGCAATACATGTTGCCGACTCTAGGCGATATTTTCATCATCATCATCACAACAGCCATGAGCCTGACCAAAAAGTACTGTGGCTCGTGCCGCCGCTCATCTCAACAGTTACGTGGAATACCCTGGAAGAAAACACTGCCAAGAAGTTTGAAAATTTTTAAAAGAAGACTAAGCGGAAGAACTAGAAATGGTATGGATGCAGGTGTGCCATTGACTGCGACACACCGCCATCTCGGATAGTGTCTCTAACCAGCGATTTGAGGGCCCCAGCCGATATTTTGCCTGAACCAAATCAATCCCTTTTTTTTACGAGAGTTGGTTTGTTTTCTGCGTACTAGCAACTGATGCTGGATGAAGAATCCAGCTATCTAACCACGTTTGGCACCTCTTTTGGGCGTTTTTGGTGGCTGCGTTTACCTCTGATTGAAAGTGTCGAGTGAAATTTTGCAGAAACGTGTAATTCAGCCGATCGGCACAATCGAAGGAACTACTTGTGTCGCCGACGATGTGCAGATATACACGGGCACGAGTACGTGGCACGACCGGCACCTTGAGGCTTTTCTAAAACCGTGCATGTCGCAAGGATCAGTGCTATCGCACGAGCAGATAGTTTATCGGACGACAGTATTGACGTTTTATGGCCACCTACTCGCGTTCGAAGGACTGATGGTCGATCCAGACAGAGTGAAGGCGATCCAGAATATGCCGCTTCCGAAGATGCCAAGGCAGTTTGGCATCTTGATGGCATAACCAATTACCTGAGTCGAGTTCTGCCGAATTTGGCCGAAATAACGCGTCCAATTCGACAACTTACACACAAGGGAGCCACGTGGATGTGGGACAAAGCCCAGCAATCAGCGTTTGACGAGATAAAAAGGTTTTTTTCCCGATAGCTCCGGAATTGGCATATTATAATCCAGAGCTTCCTCTACTAATCCAGTCTGACAGCAGTTATTCAGACCTTAGAGCTGTGCTACTACGACAAGGGAAACCAGTTGAATACGGAAGCCAGAGCCTTTCGATTGCGAAACAAAACTATGTACAAACCGAAAAGGAAATGTTGGTAGTGGCTTTTGCTCTGGAACGCCTCAACACCTAAACATTCGGAAGAAAGACAGTAGTACACACAGACCACACACTTCTGATAGAAATAGTGAAGAAGCCACTGAGTGATGTGCCCCGACGTCTACAACGGATAGTGATCGAACTACAAAAGTACGACTGTGAGCTAGTCTACCGGCCCGGAGACCAACTGCACATCACGGATACTCCCTCTTGTGCCCAGATACTCGATGTTGCGACAGATGATTCTTAGTTCGAGACAATCTAATCAGTGGGCTACAGGGTGGTACCGATGGACAGGATAGTGGGGCTGAAGAACGCGACGGGAAAGGATCAATTACTTTAGAAGCTGACTCCTTTTATAAATGGTGGCTGGTCGCATGATAAGAAGAGTCTGCCCAAAGAACTGGTAGTATTTTTCAAGGACCGGGGTCAGTTTGCCCAAGAAGAACGGAATAATTTTCAAGGCAGAAAGTATAGTCGTCTCGAAGGATTTGCAGCAGAAGGTCATTGAACAAGTCCATGTGGCCCATGCTGGAGTGGGCAGCTGTGTTCGGAGAGCAAAAGAACTTTACTATTGGCGAAACATGCCCAGTAAAATAAAGGATTGCATAACAAAGTGTAAAATTTTTAGAAGGCACGGTTCGTGTCAAGTGGAGCAAACGGTGCTGCCGAGAGAAGTTCCGGAAAGACCCTGGTAACTAGTTGCAGCCGATTTATTCACACAGGGTGCGAAACAGTACCTGGTCACAGTGGACTATCTCTCGGACTATTTTGAAACCCATTGGTTACGCACTACCACTGTAGATGCAGTCGTCAACAACCTGCGTGGGGAATTCAAGTTGCTTGCAGACAAATGGGAGCTTGAACATCGAACAAGCAGCCCATACCACGATCAACCGAAGCTGCAGTTAAGGCTGCCAGCTGACTACTACAGACTTCCCAAGAGTCAAGGAAAGACCCAGATCTGATGATTCTGGAAAGAAAACACATCCTGAATGAGATTATTTGGTACAGTGTGACGCAGCGAGTGTTCGGAAGAAGGACGAAAACAAAATTGCCGGTGGCATCCGGACTGTTGCGCTATAACATATTAGACGAGTCAGATGTTCACGAGGGCCTACAACGACGTAGAATGCAACAAGCATTGTCCTATGATCGCAGGGCTTGGAAATTTGCAGGCTTTAAACCAGGAGATAGGGTGTGGGTCCAGTATGTCTCTGAGAGCCCGATACAGTGGACACGTGGTGTGGTGATCAATGGTCCTGGGCAAAAGTCATACGGTGTTGATGTGGTGGTGAAAAGAAGTCGTGTGTATTCGGGAGAGCGGACTTCGTCAGAAGGAGAAACTCGTGATGTAAGCCATAAGGAGCTACCAAGAACGAGAAGTGGACAATCTTATCATAAGTGGAAATGATGTAATAAGATTGGACTAGAGCAGTTTTTTAATTGGAGAAGGTTTAGCCAATCCCTGTTCGCGCACAAACTGCAACAGACAGAATTCTGGTCGAATTGGCCCCAACCAATCGTAGACAGCAGTCAGCTGCTGTTGAATGTGTGTCCGTTTTAAACAACCGAGTTGCTAGATGAAATATCGTGGGACAGCACAGCAACGAGCCGGCCACTCAAAACGCGAGAACGCCTTTCGCTTAATAGCAATCATAAATGCTGCTGTTCCTTCATAAAAGGCGGGTTTTTCGAATAAACTGAAATTGCTTAGTGCCGCTCAGATTTCTGCGATGATTTTTTTCGATTGGATAGCTCTGCACGCGACACCATCGAATGACGGAAGTGGCGGATGCCTAAGTAGATTGCTAGTAAC
>JTDE01005319.1:41281-53063 GCA_014338405.1 Paragonimus skrjabini miyazakii
TTCGCAGCTCAGCTGGTAGAGCGCTTGCCGCGTTGAGGCATGGTGTTTCTGTCACTGGTTCGAATCCAGCCAAAGCCCTGACTTTTCACAGTTGGGTCTCATCTAAAATCATAAATCTGCCACACTACTCATTAGTGATATAAATACTGCTTGACCGAGTGTATCTGTATCACGTGAAGGAAAATTTTGAAGCGGAAATGCGTAGATCATTTCACTCGGTTGTTTCTTTGCAAATCATGTTGTTAAATGAATATCTTTATATGTATACATCGTTCTGAACGAATTTCTGTCCTATTCCTTCTTTTCATCTCAATCTGGACTATTCACTTTTCCTCATAGTTGATGATATCTTCAAATCATGAGGATCTGATTCGACTGTGATACTGTTTGAGCCAGCTTTTTTGCAATTACCAAATGTTTGATGGGAACCTACACTCTTTCAAACCAATCCGTAATGATTTCAGAGATTGGGAAAACACTTCTGAGTGCACTATCTTCGTATAGACTGAACATCACTCACAATTGATCGCAGCTGTCGAGTTCCCATAGACACTCCAGTCGGTTCCTTTCGAAGAGCAGAAGCACTAGACTTGAGTTTCACTCTCATTAGAGCTCGTCAGTGGTGCATATCCTCGCCACGGCCGGGACTAGAACCACGGGACGCTGTTCATGAAGCACTCGTGTTTACCACTGCACCACTGACCTCACATTAGGTACGACCGAATTATCATATGTGAACACTGAACCATTTTTACTTGTGAGTAATGATCAGGTTCCCCGATCGCCTCGAAAGTAGACACCGTTACTGTCTGTTAACT
This sequence comes from Paragonimus skrjabini miyazakii, assembly GCA_014338405.1. Lineage (NCBI taxonomy): Eukaryota > Metazoa > Platyhelminthes > Trematoda > Plagiorchiida > Troglotrematidae > Paragonimus > Paragonimus skrjabini miyazakii. The sequence continues at coordinate 42,100 of JTDE01005319.1, forward strand.
CCAATCGATGACCCCTCGGCTAGGAGTTCTCTCTAAGTTGAAATTACAGAAATCATTGATCATACGATGTTTTCTGTTCTCGATACCTAAACCCAACATCATTCAGCTTGTCTGTTTGTATTGATGAACATGTAATCTGGTAGACTGGGTAAAGTAGAAATGAATTCTATCAGATTATTAAACTAGCATCGAAAACTGCACGTACCCAAGATTTATGTGTTCTTTACTGGCAGTGCTTCTGTGTCACACCTTAGGCTTGTTTATGATTCAGTTATCGGCACATTTTCATTGGGACACAAACAATCAACGGAATCATTTGAGACAATGTAGTCTAACTCCTAACATTCCGCAGCACATAGCCTGACTGTTTAGATAGATGGACTTCACTGTATTAGAGAGAATGAATCAGTTTGTCCTTACTTAGGGGGACTACAATGGCTGTACCGTAATGAAGTAAGAATACTCGGTAATTAGTGAAAATCAGTTAAACTGAAGTTGTTATGAACTCAAGGATTGTCTCTATCATCTCTGTTTTTCTGTTTACTTTCGTCTGCTCTTTGTTTGTGTGTGTGTGTTGTCCGGACCGACTCAGCTACTCGAAAAACTGGACCGGACAGCCCTTTTAGAGCTAAAATACGCCCAGAACGAAGCCCAAATGACGAAAACTCTGAAAGAAGTAGACACAATCAAAACCTCCGGCAATGAACTTACCAAACGCAATGAACAGTTTTTGAACGAAAAGAAAGTCCTAACTGAAGTGAGTGGATTGTGCATTGACTGTGAATGTTCAGGCTGATATTCCAGTAGTGTATAAGCACTATCAGTACGTGTATTTATATCGTATCGTGTTGTCAAAGTCACTTTCTGATTTACTGATAAGTAGTTTGGAAAAGCGATCTGGCTCATCCTGAGACATTTTGGACATGGGCGCGACGGTTCAGCAGAGAATTGGGTATCTGTCCGTTGCGTAAGAATCGTTGTTTATTCAAGGTCAACCAAATACTTCAGTGATTAGTACGAGCGAACTGAGTTTGTCGCATCAGTAGGTAATCATCATATGACAATGGGTATTATCAACATCAGGCTCGACAGCAGTACACCACTACTTGGTAATGTTGCTTAACTGTCACACAACCGTGGGAGAAGAAAAGAAAGCAAACACCTATTCAAAGCAAGAAAAGTGAAATGGGGCTTCGGACCTAAACGTCTAAATTCACACAGTCAATATACTTGTGCTTACACTTTGCAGATAAGCAACCGGAGAGCGAATGAGACCATTACTATATGGGCAAGATACCTTCTTTACCATCCTCTATTAATTGTACCTAATCCATAAACAACTCAGTCAAACAACAGCTGTCATCATTATCATAGGTGGCGGTATAACAGTGTTCTCACTAATGCTTAACTGTCATACAACCATGAAGAAAAAAGCAAGCTCTAGCCAGGAATAAAAAAACAAAAGGGGAGAGGACTTGATTACCAAAAATAGGCACGTCTAGATTCAGACATCCAGCATTAAGGTACCTACACCTTACAAACAAACAACCAAGCTGTAAGTGAACGTAAGATGTCATCATCAAAACGGTTTCCTTACAACTTTCACTTTCCTCGTCATTAGGTGCTCTCACTTCACAGACAACTCGACAAAACAACGACAACACACTGGTAGTCGCGAGGTCCCAAGCCTGGGAGGCGAACCCGACCTACAGTGGTCAACCCATTGGAGAACGACATTTCTCTGCGTCAGATCATCGTCTGTCCACATCGCACCTTACGCCAATCCGGCGCAGCGTTGGCAAACATTGCTCGGTGTGGCAGACGATTGACTGGCATCCTCAATACATGACCTAACCACCTAAGTCTGTGAAAATGTAGGGATTGAACAAAAGTACTCGTTTGGCAATCAGCGCCAAACACCCGCTTCCTAACTTCCTGGTTACTTACTCGTTGGTACCACCCGATACGAGCAATCCAAAGTACACACCAGTGGTCAAATGGCTGAAGATGATTCACGTCTTCTACTCTGGGCGACCAGGTTTCGTTGCCGTTGACTTACATAAGCCTTATAAGCCACAAAGAGATGATCCTCTGTCGTCGGAGTTGTTCTAGCTTGGCTGCATTTCTCAATGCGAAATCATTGTCTGTTCTCCCCGAACCTTGCGTAAGTCACCTGCTACCTCGGCAAAGAATGTTATACTTGAAAGGAGATTGGCTGACATTCATTGTGCGTAACCCAACCCTCTTAATCTTTACGACATGAACAATGAATATAACGCTATTTTAATGCCAATAATGCTAACGTATGATAGGAAGCAGACAAAGACTTCTAATTACTGAAATAAAGTACCCACACAAACGGAAAATCATAATATTCGACGGAGTATGGCACACGCTTTTGTGCTCCCCATCTCCACTACCAATGACGCGTGAGAGGGCGATCGTTCCGCTGTGGACTGTGAGGTTTTCAACGCTTCTACAATGTATTACCGTAATTTTCCTCCTAGAACCTAACCGTAGTTTGTCGCCTCCGTATCACACTCACTGTGGTGTTGCTCCCTTAATCGAACACTGATCCGATGAATTAGTCCTTTCATCATCGTAGCTCTGTTGACGTCTGAACAACCATGTATATATCACGTGAGTGATAGTTATTCAACTTCGTGTAGTGCTGTTAGTGTCTTCTCTGGTTATTTCCTTTGTGGCTAAGATAACTACTGATAACTCAGATCAGGACACACACCCAGTTGAGACAAGCCAACAACGAAAGAGGATACACATTATGAGGTATTAACGTTTTGTTTATTTGTCTTATTCATTAAGGTAGAACACTATACTATATGGCAATACCAGAAACAGTCACGACTGGTCTATACACTAGAAGAGGAAAGGTTATCAATTTCAAAGAAAATGAATCGCTTGAGCCAGTAGTTTATGCACACACACAGAAACAGGTCTAGATGGTAAGTGTCTAGCATTGCTACGGTGAATGCAACCAGTTTAAGGTCCCAGCTGCGCAGTAACACATCGAACTAGTGTACCGTGGTTCAATAGTGTGACCTATTTCCATGATGTGTGGTGGACGAGATGGAATTTTGGTTCATATGTCCCTTTGCATCATCACACGTTCCAATCACCTGAGCATATGCTCAGCCATTCTTGGTCGTAGGCATCTGTTCGTCCTACCGATAGAATCATCGCACCTGCAAGTGAACTGTTAGTTTACATGAGAAACAGATTGGTTCTGTAGGTTACAATTGTAAGCAAACTGAGCAACACTCTTAGGCGATAGCAACAATCGTAAAATTTTAAATTGAAAAGTACATGCGAGTCAAGGCAGACTGTCAGTTGTGATGCGGTTACCTTCGAAACGCGAGTTCAAGCCCACCTACTTCTTAGGAAGTGTACACAAATCAGTCTTGAGTGACGATAGATGTCTGTAAACTTCTCAACATATCCATTTGCAAGTAACACCTTCTTTGACGTCTCTCCCTAATTTTGTAGACAGTCTGTTGGTTTCTGTGAAGGAGTATTGTTCTCACTCGCATGTTTACCTACTAATCTTTTACCCCTATGCCTAAAGTGAGTAAACGATATCTTAGCCGCTTGCGATCTAGTTTGGTTGTTCATAAACTTAATCGAGCGAATTCAATGTTTCAGACTGACTAGAAGATCAGCTGAATCTTTTTTGGGTATCCACTGCAGTCGAGTAAAAAGCAGGCTGATTAGTTGTGGCGTTGTACGGGCTGAGTATCGGCACCTTCGTATACACTGTGCCTCAGGTTGTACGTGAGATGGACTCCGATTCGAGTGAATCGCGTTGTTGCCCTCACTTTGGCCGTCCAAGCAACGGGATGAACCGGTGGTTCGGACCGTTTTTGTCCCCTTTCGGACGCAGATTTCCGAGCATGAAAGTGTCCATGAGTGTTTGGATGCGCTCTCTAGTGCGTGGCCAACACGAGATAAACACGTAACAGCTCACCAGACGAGGTTAACCGTTTAAGTACATCACGTGACCGGCAACACGAGCGTAGAACGTCGGCGGAAATTCGGTGAATCGCTCTGAAAATTGATGTAGATAATCGAAATGGTTGTGCTCAGGAGGCGGAGTCAGCACGACAGTGACGCTTCGGTGGGGTGGTGTATTGAAGAACGAAGTAGTCCAATGTCTTTCAAAATGGATGGATGTCCTGACGTTTGCACACCTGTACAGGCATACATTGATCCCACTTCACATGAAGTATCTTGTTCAGTTCAATTAGCTTAGCTCTTCTAGTCCACCTGAGATCTCATCTGTTTACACAATAATGAAATTTGCTCATGCAATGACTTTACTGCTTGCTTGTACAGAAAATGGATTCACTGAACGCACAACTGACAGACGTACAATCTCAGCTGCAATTGGCCCATACCTCCATGAAGGCGAAAGATAAACAACTTCAGGATTTGCACAAACAGTTGCATGAGTTAATTGCTGTAAATGAGAAGGAGAAGAAAAATGCAGAAGATTTCCGTTTTAAAGGTGATGTAGCCAAAATGCAACTAAAATCAATGCTGTAAGTTACCTACTTGCCCGGAGTGTTTGCTTCTCCATCTCCCTTCCCACAGTTCACTACTGTTACTTAGTTGAACAGTTAAACGCAAACACGTTCGAACATTCGTTGTTCATATATGCATGTTATATGCAAATCCCTCATCTGTACGCGCTTCATTCGTTTTTGGGATATTATTGACTCAGTTATTTGGTTTTGATGGCGGATATTCATCGGTCTGTCTTGCTGATTATTCTTCTCTTTGGATTAGCGATTCATTGGCCGCTTCGCTTACCACTATAGAGCATCCGTGTGCTTCAACCGAGGTCGGTGTCAAAGAAGCCGTGTTGAGGCTTTTAGACCAATTGAAATGCATGAAAGAGGTGAGTTCTTTTTGACAGAATTAGACATGGTTGAAATTAGGGCGTATGAGTTGCTTTCGACGTTCAAAATGAACATCTCAACCGTTTATTGGAACCTTTCTAGGCTCTTGACTATTCTCATAGCTGCAATCCGATTAATTGATTAGTATTGGCACTCATTTCCACCTATCTGATTCTGTGCCTCCGTATTTCATCGAATATCCTGTTGTATAACAGACAATCTCGTTTGTGAGTGGCATACGACTCACAAACGACATTCAAGAACTACAGGGCAAGCCTCAATGCCAGGAAAACGACGGACCAAAAGTGACTATCGGAATAGTCTACACACTATGTGGGAAGTGCCACCAGGGCGAATGACAACTTACTGCTACCCAATGTGTGTGAATGCACGTCAACCGTGCAAATGAGTGAACGTGTTCGTGTTCCCATGCTTTAACATAATCTGTGCGGGATTTCGTGTAATAAACAACATTGCAGACCAGGCGTCTTTTGCGTTCACAACAGTCCTATTATTTCGCCGATCCAGTTCTATAAACATTAGTTTATTGATGTTGTCGTCATGTAACACTTCTGTTACTGTTGCTATCGACTGGACGATTCACAAAACGTATCATGGGAAACCTGGAGCAGCAGATGATGATTCAAGAATCACGGGGCTAGATCTATGTATTACACCAGTTGTTACCTGATGTACGTCGTTATATGCCATCAGGTGTATATTGAAATGTCAGTCATCATGTATACAGTATAGCAGTTAGAGTCATTCTGAGTAAAAACGCACATTGATCACCAGTCGACATCAACACTGTCCGTCACTTTGTGACTTTTACTAAGTTGGAGAATGTGGTACGTGTGTGATAATGTTTAATTTGTGTATACCTTCAAATATATGTTGGATGGTGATATTGCAAAAGAATATTCAGCCAACGAACATGTTGGTCATATACATCTTTTATGGAGTGCATTTGAAAAACGCATTTCAACGTATAGTTAGCTGCTGGCCAAACAATTTTTTAGCCCATTCATCATTTGGAATTCGTTAGACCTATAACATGCAGTTACAAAATTATTGGTGTCATACAGGTGCTCAACGATACCCGCGCTCACTCAACACGTTGTGACCTTCGTGGGACAGATCAAAGAGGAGTTTACATGCAAGTCTATTAGGGGAGATGACGTGCAGAGGAATTGGAGGAGGTTCGCAGGAGATAAAAATGCATGAGTGTACCCCGCGAAATAATCGTCTTCAACAAAAGGGTATTTCAAGTTGAACATCATCCACAATTGATCGCAGCTGTCGCATTCCCATAGACTTTCCAGTCGGCCCCTTTCGAAAAGAAGCACTAGACTCGAGTTTCGCTCTCATTAGAGCTCGTCAGTAGTGCATATCATCGCCACCGCCGGGACTTGAACCACGGACACGCAGTTCATCAGGCAACCGTGTTTACCACTGCGCCATTGACCTCACGTTAGGCACGACCGAATTATCATATGTGAACGCTCAACCACTTTCGCTTGTGAGTAATGATCAGGGTATTGCCAGCAAGCAGTAGCGCCAAAGAGTTGACGACGACAACTATTTCATCCGGTGATGGTGAGCTTTAAGTGATTTCGAGGGACAGACAATAAAAGGTTGATGTTGACCTTAAGTTAAGATGCAACAAATTACTAATAATTAGGATTTCTAGATAGAATGTGAAGTTGCGACAACCGCTTATCTCAAATGGATAAAAGACAAACTACCCATCTTGTCTTCTAATCATTTACATCTGTGTCTCTAGACACTATAGTCACTTCATGTTCCGTTGGTATCTACCATTTCCTTTAAGAATAGAATCAAAGCAAAAGTATTGAAAGTGAAGTACTTTTGTGCTAAGGCTTTCAGACTTAATGCTCTTGTCCAATCAGAAACAGTTATTTCATCCACTGATGCACACATTCTGTTTGCAGATTTTCTGTGAAAAACGGACTCTGCTTTTTGGGGTCCCAGTGATCTCGCCTACAATTACTGAATAGCGATTCAAATATCTTCCGTTACACGTCCTAGCGGTTTCCCAGGCGCTACTACCGTGCGCTTCTAATCTCGTTCCTTTATGAACCGAACAGATTGACTAATCAATATAGACTCATATATAAGGATTATGTGAAAGCACCTCTGTCGTTGGTATCGTTTCAGTGTCATTTGTAAGTCGGCTGTCTTTCCACAAAGTATGGGCTTTTTTATATTGATTGTATGAGTTTAGACATACAGAGGTTGTTACTCGAATTCCATTGGTTCCATCGTTGACTCAGTGTTTCGCTTTTCATATTTGTAAACCGGTTTTGCATCAATGTCGATAACCGTTTTGTTACCGTAGATGATTTTGACAGAACCAAAAATCATCATTCACATCGAGTTGCCGTAAAATCGCCGTCGACAACTTGACAACAAAAATTCATCGCTAAATTGATCTGCTATTTGTTTAGACTACCAAATGAACTGCTCTAATCATTAGTGAACAGAGAAGCAACAAACAGTTCAGTATTACTGCTACCAGTTTTTTATACTGTTGATGAGGTGTGGTAACAGTGTAGGTTGTTTGATTTAAAACAAACAACTTTCACACAAAGCGAATGTGGTGCTCCAGTGCGACTAATATCAATTTAATCCTTGGTATAGGCTGATCCACTTAGAATTTTTGTGTTTACAGAATGGAATGATGTTTCAGCAACGTGTGGCTGACCTACAAGCGCAGTTCGAATCTCAGTTCAAGACTGGCAAAGCTATCAACGAAGAATTGGATCAGGCACGTAGGCGAGTCCGAGAGGCGGAGACCGATAAATCGAAATTGGAAACGGAGGTGCTCGGGTTGAGACTTCTAGTACAGAACGAACATGGTGACCAGAAAAATGTGCGTTTCTTTCAATTTTGAGTGATTTTCGTTGCTGTTCTTCTAACTAGTGGAGATCGTATAACGGTTATAAGTATGCATTGTCTGACAGCTACTCACTTGAGCTGAGATTCAAAAACCATGTTAACTGACACTTAAAAGAAAGTACTCCAATGAAAGCATTTAGAGTTATTGTGACTCGTAGGTTCGTTACGATTTGTTTTCCATATCAATAGAATATCTCTGTTCACTTGATCAGATCAGCTTACATAGCAACTGTAGCTGAATCCCTATAGTTGCATCCTCAGACATGCTTGAAAGAAGTGCTACAATGATTGATATCATAGTAATTCATTCCATTATGTTATTAACGCCTAACCTAACGAATGGCATAATGAAATTAAAGGATCCATATTTTAAGATATTATTGCTATTTCGTATGCTGTCCTTATCTACAATGTAGAATACAGCAGTGAAACGTTAGAATGAAACTGTGTCTTGAGACTCACTCTCGTGTTGTGGAATACAAAAACAGTTACTGAGGCTAGGTAGTGAAAATAACGAAATAGCTGCTTTGTGAGTGTCTTCTTAACTTTATTTGCAACACGGTTATTTACTCTGTTAATGTGCCGATACGGTTACGTTGTGTGAGTTTAGACGTGCAGGTCTTAGATTGATGATGAGTAGTCGGGAATTTGGTTAACGTCAAGTTGAACATCACTCACATTCAACCGCAGCCTTTGCATTGAAATAGACATTCCACCTGACCTCTTTCAAAAAGAAACACTAGACTTGGGCTTCGCTCTCATTAATGGTCTTTCGTAGCACATATCTTTGCCATGACAGGAGTTAGAACTCCGGTCGCGCTTTCGTGAGGCAATCGTGTTGACCACTTCGCCACTGACCTCAAATTGGGCACGACCGAATTGTCATATCAGAACACTCAACCACTTTCGTTTGTGAGTAATGCACCGATTGCCCGATCGTTTCGATGGGAGGTACTAACTGTCCTGTTAACTCGCGGTGATTTGTGTATGTCGTTCGGGATGGTAGTGAATCTACTCATTCGGTTGCGTTGCTTCTTTTACAAGTTGAACGTTATTTGTATCAGATCGCAGTTTTCCTGTTTGGATAACCTTATGGATCAAGCTGTTCCACTGGAAGTTCACTCACCAATTGGACCAGGTCCCTCTAATACTTCTCGTCCGGATCTGGATTTGAACAGCGGCCCTCATGTGTGTGTGAAGTTAACTGCTTCACCGCATTGTGACTCTTCGTTATAAGTACTCAACAAGGACAATGCCCTTCACGAAGTGCGAACAACTAGCGTGGGTGTCTGGTTCAGGACATGGGCACAACAGCTAGTTAATCATAGTCTAAAAGAGACCTTAATAAATCAATTTAAGCAAATTAATGAGTGACTCAAGCGCCAGGTTTAGATGCCTGGGAAGTTGCATGGGAAGCTAAGGTAGCCTTAAACAGTTATTACTATGTCCTGTCCGAAGCTGGTGATACTAAGCTTTTCCGCCTCCAAATCACACAGTGTACTGCCTTACAGTTATTGTGTATCATTGGTCGAGAATAGTTTCGTTCTTTATTGATACGATCACCCGATTCACTTTGAACTAGTCAAACCCTCAATTACACCGTACGTTCGTGTTTGTCGCTTTTTCCCCTCGCTCTTTCAGATTGCCAATCTAATCAGGCGGCTTTGTGAACGCTTGGGACTGGATCCAGGAGATGATGGACTAGCTGCAAACTCTACTTTGCTCACTATGGCAATGGGTATGCCACTAGAATGATGCTGTCAAGATTGTTCCGCATTCGCTTACGATTATTCGAACGTGATTTGCAACCTCAGTGGATGCGCATTCAAGGCCTAGAGAAAATTAGCTAGGTAGATTGGTATCTTTCGTATAAATGCCGTAATAAATTTATTCTACTCTGACTGATATGTTATCGAAGTGAATAAGGTTGGAGGTACCAACAGGGGTCAGTATTTTAGCACACCATGCAAGGTTCCACACACGATGAGAACAGAATGACGATGAAACCGAAAGCAGAACAGACAAGACGTGTTTTACCAGTCCATGTTTGCGTATGAGCAGTCGAACTCTTTGAGGACTGTTGGATACACCCTTGGTCCGATCAAAATTTAACTCACCGATCGACCTCCGAATGGCTTTAGTTGTTCAGTGTGACTGCTCGTCACCCTTTAAAATTGTGCTTTGAAGAGTAGACCTTTACGACACCATCTCAGTCAGCTTTATATGTGATTGTTAAGGCTGACTCGACTGCTGTTGAAACACTTAAACATGTTCGAGGGAAAGAAACATTGTGTGAGTTATAGGATATCCGCACCAAATTTAGTACGAATGAAGTCAAACAGTTTGGACGTCGTGTTTAACATGTTATTGATCAATGGATTGAGAATAACACAACGTTACGAACAAGTTGTAATACTCTACGTTTCAACCACCTTGGGTGGCCTTCCTCAAGAGTGTTGTAATCGAAATCACAGTTCAGATGCAGCGCAGAATGACCTAACCACGGCAAATCCCGTGTGACCTCTGTTTCTTTGCTAATGTGATTTCGATTACAACTCGCTCGTAACGTTGTGTTATTCTCAATCCATTTATTAACTGTGTCAGTTACCTTTCGGCAAGTCCGTGATTATGTCAACTTGATCTGGACGTTTCTCGTACCATCTAAGTGCCCGTATCCCTCATTGCTGAAATCTGCAGTCGGTGAGACTTGAAAAAACAAGCGCTTACATCGAAAACTGCTGTACACAGGTCGTTTATTTATAGATTGCAAGCGACCCTAAGGAAAATGTAAGCTTTACGGACTTTCGGGACATGCTCCAAATAATCTGACTTGTTAATTGACATCCCATCAGCATCGCTGGTCCGATAGCCGGGTTCCGGTGCATTGTATCCAAATTCTGGCTTCAGATTCTGACACGCCACCATGTGATGAAATCAGGGAGAGAAAAATACTGATCGTAGAGTACTCATTGTGTAAAAATAGTTACATTACTTGAGTGTCCATTTCTTATTACCATGATCTCTATGTGATTAGCTGTGGGTCGTTTCCATCCAGATACAAAAGTTGCAATTGACTTGTCATCATCATCATCATAACAGCCATGAGCCTGACCAAAAGGTACTGTGGCT